>CAKKOB020000835.1:0-33616 GCA_918844115.2 Phlebotomus perniciosus | reverse complement strand
CAGACAGACAGACAGACAGACAAACATTTTGGAGATGGGTATTTTCGGACTCCTGGAGTCACGTCCGGTCGAGATTTAATGGTTTGGGGGTGATCAGGCCAATTCAGATATGCACACTTGGCTTTATGTATTAGGATGTGCAAATTACTTAAATATCGTCTCCAAAAATAAAACGTTTGAATGCCCCTCTCACCTCTATTCCATTTTAATACTTAATAACCGAAAATAAAATTGTATATTATTGAAAGTTTTCAACTATCTAACTCCAAATGGCACGTTATTTATTTCAATTCACATTCTGTGCACAAAAACTGCTCCAAATCACCCATTTAAAATGAATAATAATGGAATAATTTTCATTAGAAAAAAAAATCCAGAACAATTGGTCAATTTCTAAAACAGCATTCCCATATGAAATTTAATTGATTTTCGCACCAAATGCACTTCCTGTTACGACAAGCGGGTGTTGCGCCCAAAAATCAAAGGTGTGAATTTGAATCATCCCATTTATAGATCCATTGTTACCGGTTTTTGTGGGTGAAAAAAAAGCGAAAGATTGGGAGTTTTTGCCACAAACTGTATGTTTTCATTCAACTTTTGAGCTCGCGGATCGAGAGAGAGAGAGTGAGTCATATGACGGAGTTTTTCAATCGATGAAATGTTAGAGTCTCTCTCACATAGGAGAGCCAAAGAGAGAGGAACTTTACGAGAACGCGAGGGCTTGTGTAAGCCATTTGCTGGCGCTGAGGCGGCAGTTGAAGAAAGACTTTCGTTGTGGAAAGATCTTACTGATCGTATTTTCCGGAACCTTTCCTTCTCATTCTGAATTTGAGGTGGTCTCCCTCTCTCTTGCTCGGAAAGTGAGTGGAAATTCAGGAAGTTTATGTGAAATTTTCCGCAATGCTTCTGTGAAAATTACGCGCCTTTCAAAAGTGCCATCAAACCGCGTGTGTTCACCCAAGGAACTTTGTTTTAAAAGAAAAGTTCTTTTTATTTTAAGTGAATAAAAAAATCGATTTTGTGAAATTGTGATTTCAAGTGCAATTTCCGTGGAATAATGATGGAATTTTGGAAATACGCCCTCTTCTGCAGTCTATTTATTGGATTTATAGCGCCAGGTACGTCTCAACTCTTTCAACAAAAACATTTTTTCAGGCCCGGCGTATTTCCCGCGCGAGCTCGTGAGAGTTGGAAAAAGGCCACCAATATGATAAATATTTTGTTCCAATTAACCTCGCGATATTGAGAAGGTTATCGAAGTGAATTTGAATAGAATGAGAAACAACATTTTGAGACAATTTTGCAATTCTCGGGTCGTGGCTTCAAATTATAAGCAACTTTTTGCTGGAAATGTTGTTTTTTGTCCTATAGGAGATTTTCTGAGAATTTTAGGACCATTTCTTTTCACGATTTTTGCTCACCAATTCCTTTTGTGATTCTTACCTGTGAGAATAAAGGAATGAAAAGGAATTGTAAAATAAAGCCTCTGTCACACGAACATCGCGCTTAAGATTTATTTGATGTTCTGATCTCAAATTCCTCAGACTTTCACGAAATAAACCCGTTAAAATGGGTTTTTTTCTTAACCATTCTATTGATTAAATTTAATTGAAGAAACGCCTTCAATATCCATCAGCATTGCTAGAGCAAAAAAAAGCATTTTAGATACATAGTCAAGATGAGTGTAGCCTCTTTCTCGTGAAATGTTTATGAAGCCAAAATTATCACAGCACTAGCGAAGGGACACAATTTTGCTGCACTTTTCACAAAGTCATGATTTTCCGCGTCTGCGTTTCGTTGGAGGGTTTGAGGAGTTAATTTTGGTCACTGAAAGAGTGTCATTGACCCAGTAAATTCCGCCTTTTGTCGAACGTCTTGAGTATTAGAGGAAAATAGGATTAGGAAGGTCTCTCAAAAAATTTTAAGATCATCATCCCAATGTGGCGGACTTCGAAATTTTAAGAAATATACCTGTCTCTGAGAGACAGAACTTATAGAGGCGAATTAAAACTTTAAATTCTTAAGTTATTGACGAAAATAAGTTAATAAAGGAACATAATCTCCTTTTGTGAGTGTAGAAAATCGTTATGAATTATCTTAATTGAATGCATTTCATGTGCTCAAAAGAAAAAAAACTGATCCAATTGAGATAGACAAACCACCCAAAAGAGGATCCTGATTTATCTCAACAAGAATTTCTCATTCCACCGTCAATTCAAAAGAGGCGGCTTCATCATTCAAAAAGACTTGAAGAAAAAAGTGCTTCCTCGCGCCCTCCTAAATAATAATTTCAATATATATATTTTTTTAAAGAACCACGCGTTTAATCTCTTCCCTTCCTCGCATCTCTCTTTTTTTTAATTGATCTTTTGTTGGTTTGTTTAGTCTATAATTATAATGGTTGGCATTCATGATCTCTCTCAGTCCCTTTTTTAAGGGGGAGCCACGACAAATCTATATATTTCATCTTCAATCCTTGGTTTTGTTCTTTTTCTCTTTATATTTCTCATCGCATCATCTCTTTGAGCTTCGATGCATCAGCAACTTGTTCGTCTCTTCTCCTTCGGCGAAGAGTCACTGAATCATCCGAATGGAAGAGGCAAACGAACAGGCAAAAAAATATTTCAATAAGATGCCGGTTTTATTTACTTCCCAGAACACCAAAGATGGAGTCTTGTTGTGAGATCGCGAATATTTATGATTATTTTGGCAGATTCTCAAGCCTTTCTTCACTCTAAAAAAGATATTAAATCAGGACTGCAAAGTGATCTTCCGCATAGTTTGGCAACTGATCGCGGATTTTTTAACCAACTAATAATATTTCTGGGAGTCCGTTAAGACATTAATAACTGTGATGATCGTGATGAATAAAAAATGATTCTAAAATTTGCCCGAAAGACACTATTCAATCACCAGCGATCGAGATCTCACTATAGAGATATTGCTCGCGATCATCTGCATAAGCCGGTGTGATAAGATCAAGAAGATATAAATAGAAGAATAATTTTGAGCTTTCGCATAGCTTCGGCATAAAACCAGTGACACTGTCACTTTTTTGGGGTGATCGCGTGTCACTCCTATGATCGCTTGTATGAGTGTCTGGTCTTTTCCTGCCATTGCAGCTCTAGAAATCGCGACATGAGGAGTTATGGGTGTTTGTTTGTGTTGCGCGCAGAGTCGGTGAATGAACTGATCGTATGAAGATCGCAGGAAGATCGCCGAAGACGGCAACGCACGTTACCGCAAATTGTTCATTCTTCGTTAAAGTGAGACAGAGGAGAGGATCGCAATATTGCATTGAAAGATATAAATATTGACCGGAGACCGGTTTACTATTGAGCCAGTGTTGCATTGAAGATCGGGATGCTCGCGAGACACTTTATTTATCACCGATTTGCAACTTTACGCAAAAATTCCATCCCAGTTAGAGAATTTCACATCAATTTTTATGCTGGTCAAAAGCGAATTAGCTCTTTCAGTTAATTTCCACCTTCCCCATCTCTCGATTTATAATTGAAAAAGCCCCCGACAATCTACCATTTTGATCGCGGCCCAAACTTCGAACAATGTTAAATTACATCCGGTGCAATAAAAATTAATTTCTCAATGCAATACGACAAATGACGCTCTTAAATGAGACCTTTTTTTTACTCTGGCTTTCATGGGCACGTCAGGGAAAATTATGCAATTGTGGGTGTTTCTTCTCTTGGTTGCCATCGCGAAAGGGGTTATTGACTCAGGCTAGAAATGGACGCTATTATGAGGCGAAAGGAAAATTTATATTGATGAAAAAATATGAAAAAGATGCATTATTTACATAAATTATTTCCGATTTGAACTGAGCGAGCTTGAATATCTTTTTGAACGACTTTTATTATTGCTTTCCAATTGAATTCATTTTATAATCTCAATAATGTCTTAATAAAATGTCCCAAGGAAAGAGCTGAACCACATTACTAACTTAGAGATGCTCCTTCGTATAAGAACTGACTCGTAACGATGACTCTAGTTTTATCGACACGGAGTTGTTAACCCCTTGTGCTGCAGCTAGAAGATTTTCTCAAGTTATATGTCCGAAAGAGTTGTACATAAACAGAAATAATTTTATTTTAATATCATGGCTGTTGTATCCCAAAAAATTCCATCATCATCTCATCAAGACTCCATTATTTTATTATACTCATCTTCTTGGGGAGGGTGTGAATCGGATTGGGCAAAGGATTGTAATTTGATGTCGAGGAGAGAAATTTGAGATGTTGAAGGCGCGTTAAGATTGCAGATGGAATTTCAAAGATGGGATGGGGAGAGCCCCAGCTGCAGGAGAAAAAAATTACAGACTCTAGAAATAGTTTATCACACATCATATATCTCTCGCGAGGACCCCTTCTTTAGTGCTTCAGCCGATTGATCATTCTCTGCGGCTGGAGAACACCTCAACTTCGACTCATCCCCCCGAAAACATTCTCAAACAATCGATTATTGTCGATTGAGTTGCCTCTCCCTCTCTCAAGATCAGAGGGAAGGCGTGAAGAGCCTCTTAAAATTATATGTTATTGAGTAGTGAAGGATATATGATGTACAACATTGCAATTGTCCGGGAGACTCCATGTTATACAAGAAATATTGTTTTTTTTCATTTCTTCTTTTCCTCAAAATATCACATCACGATAATTCTGTTCGCAAATAAATCCATAAATATTGGCATAATCCTGCGTGAAAAACACAGATTTAGTTTTTCCCCCTCAGGATGAAATCTCTTCACCAGGAAATCTCGTATAGACGCCGTGGCGACGTCTGTGTCGTCTTCCCGCGCCTCTGGGTCGCGGGAAATGGGCCAAGATACTCCAACAAACACTATTGTTGCTTGGTGGCTACCCAAAACGTTTTCTATGTCAATGAATTCAGGAAGATATTCTCTCTGCCAGAAAAATATCTTCTGTTGACCAATTCACGAGCGAGAGAAGGTCGTAAAAAATCGATTTGGAGGCAAACATTGAGTGTGGCCACTATCGATATTCCCTTTTGCCCTATGATTTATCTGTGAGGTGTGAGCCCTCTTCGGAGAATTTGAGATTCATGGAATGTATCGCATAAGAAAGTGTCATAAATTCAGAGGAATAATGGTGAATTAATAACACAGAATGACTGAAAGATATTTATTAAAAAATTTAATCATTTTGCCAAGATCCCTCGTAAAAATCTCACTTTACATCGTTTCTCATTTCCTTAATTAACAATCGATTAGAACTACATTTATATATAGCAAGAATGTACATAATAGGCCCTTGAAGAGTCACAGACTGGCGTCATAAGGGACTCTTTTCCGGGCTTCATGACTCGGAAGAGATGGCACCAGGAAGATGATGTTAGTTCTTAGAGTCGCGTGTCGATTGACGAATCGACGATGTTTGTGGTATTTTAGGAATTTCTAGAGAGAGCGGTAAAATGTGTCGAAGGGTGTCAGCGTGTGTCTCATTTTGGTGGGAACAATTGTTTACAAGACGCCCCAACGAATTTGAGAAACATGTCGTGGAAAAATCGATCTTCTGGGCATACACGAGGGAAGACAAGGAATGGGATGATTGATTACGGGTGTAATTTCTTAAGAAATTAAATTAATTATTTTTGAAAATAATATAGAACAGCAACTGATATTATAGATCACTTTTAAAATTGCAACAGAAAATGCATTTGATTTGCGTCATTCGGCCTCAAAATTGAGAAAACTCTGCTGCAAAAAGTGGCAGTGTTATTAATTGTCGGAAATTTATTATGATCAATTTATATCAATTGGATGACGCCATGAAAAGGGGGCACTTTTTCTATCGAATGTCAGCCTTGATATCCCTTCCCCATAGAATGCTATCAATTTCAATACTCTTCGCCCTGCTAAATTGAGAAATTCGATAGGAGAAGAGAGGCTGGTTTCCTCCATATTAATGAATTTTTAATGAAACAATAAGGATTTACTTAAAGTGGACTGTCGAGAGTATAATCATTTTTTATGATCATAAATCTCTAATAAATGACTTTTTAATTTGATAAGAGATTGAGTTTAATAAGAGCTTTTATCGTTGGTTCAATTGCAAGATTTTCAAGGATGTTTTATTCTCTTTTTTATAATAATGGCCTGATTCCCAGCTCTAAAACAAATGAAACCTTAAAAAAAAACCTGGATTACATGTCTTGTCTTCTCCAAGAGATTCACATGAGATGTTGAATCGATGAAGTGGGTGGATTGAGATGCCCTCGAAATGCTTGAAAAGACAAAATAAACGAGTCGCCGAGCAGCAGTTGAAACCATTTCCATATAAAATGGAAAAAACTATCGTCTCATGGTCTCATGAGCGCCTCCGCTGTATTAATATTTGACCAAGAGACTTCACTTATCACACGCTCGATTAGAAACTCTGTTTTTGTCTCTTGTTTGATTATCTGCCTCTTTTTTGCCCTACAGGGAAAATTGTTTGCTCAAACTTAAGATATGAGGGTGGATTGCATTAGAGGTTGATTAATTTTGGCTTCACTTTGATGGGAACGTTTTTGGATTCCAACACCAACAATTGTAACTACACGCAATATAAAATTGGATAAATTTAATAGCGCCGTTGCGCATTTATCCAAAATGTTAATGATGGCCCTTTGCCTTTTGTTCAAATAAGAGAATTGGATTTTAATTCCGTCCATGTCGAAATGGCGATGCTAGTAAATTTATTGTCACTTTGCATAATTTTTCATGTCTTTTGAATGACGATTCACCGTTGAAGTCGCATAGAGGCTCTCATAGATAAAATTTTATGTATCTCTCTGGTTTTATTTGACGATTCTCTTTATACGCGATTATAGACCTCTTATCAGTCGATGCATTTTGCCTGAGCACCTGCTCGTGTCATTTAAGATTACATTGAGTAATAAATATTGAATTTTACGTGCTGGCTATGGCTACGGAAGCTCACTTTTCAATGAATATTTTTTCGGGCTAATTTACGAGCCGCAATGGAGAATTTTCTCATAACAAATGTATTCACACCTTCTTCTGAATGTTGGCGATATGGGTGGCCAGTTGAATACCCTTACTTTTTGCCTCAATATTCCCATCAAGATGATCATAAAAAGTGTCAGCATTTAAATCTACTCAAGAGCAAGACATCCAAATCTTCTGGAGCACTTAAGGGAAAGATGTTCGCCTGTTTGTGAAATTGTCTCACAGAGGAATTCGACATTGCCCGCAGATGAATTTTTATTTCCTCCTTCTCCCCATTTTGAAGACATATTTCACACATAATGCGTCGAAATGGGCCTCTCAGGCTTTTTAGAAGAAAGATTTGTTTACTCGGGTGAAACCTTTGGGCTCTGCATTGGCGGCATTTGCGACGCTATGAGGGACAGGGAATCATTTTTATTATTAAAACAAAATGCCTCGATGAGTGATTTAGTTAGACGATTGTACACAGACGACACATTCTATTTATTTTCCTATTCTTCACCGTCAACCCACTCACATTTCTCATCGTTGAGTAACAGAATAAGAGGTCACCATCACATGAGATTTCATGAGTAAAGCCTTATTTATTGAGATTTTTCATCCACGTGGTGGAATCGCCTTATTAGAAACATTTAAATACCTTTTGGGTGATTTCTAACTGTTGAAACTTAAAAATTTGAATTTGACGCCATAACAGTAACTGTTTTCAGCGCGTCGCTGTCAAGTGTCAAAAAGGAAATGTGAGCCAAAATGACATTTGGCGGCGCATTTGGTTAGAATGAGTTTCAGTCGGATTCTATGCGAAAATTGCGAAAATTGGTGAAAATTTGCCCTAGAAAGTATTTAAAATAGTATAGGATAACCTCTAAGTCTTCTGAATCAACCAGTTCTAAAATCACATACTCTATCTGTGCAGCTTCTTTAACCAGAAATTTCCAATTTCTATGAAGACAAATATTTAACAATTGTTGCAGGGGAATGTCTTGTTTCATGTGTCTAAGCTTCTGAATGTCCAACATTGCCGCGCTTTTTTATATATGTACATTACACACACTCAACTGAATGAATATAGTCAAATGACGGGAAAATATGTGCCCCTTTCCGAGTAATACATGAAATTTGAGTTAAAACTCAACGCTGCAACATTTTATATGTTGTGTGTCAGCAATAAAATGCGATCTCTTGCGCATTTCTCATGCTTAAATGCTGGTAAAATTGCAGCTTGGCAAAATGTTGGGGATTTTTTTTGTTGCCTCTATTTTCTCTCTTCTCATATTGTCCCTCCTGCTAGCGCAAATTCCACGGACTTTGGTTGGATCGTGAATTGCCTCGGGAGGCAATTGTTCAACATTTAATAGCAAAAAAGCTGCGAAATATCACAATATCACTTGATCATCGGTTATTGTATATGATTTTAAATGTTGGATCTTTCTTTTACCCGCTAAAATACCATATGTGACACATCTTTAATGCGTCCTCGCCAGCAATTGAGGGAAATTAAGCTGTCTTCATCCATATTTGCCTCCCGCATGGTTGAAGTTTTTTTTGTTTGTAACATTGGCCAATATTTCAATGGCGGAAATAGTCTGTCGAAGGGGATTTTGAGAAATATCGAGAGTCTTTTGAGAGAGAGAGATGAACAGATAAATTGATTGACGACCCTTTGATGTTGTGAGAGAAATTTCTACATGGATTTCCATCTGGGAAATATGCAAAGATAGCAATGTGTCATTTTTGTGAGATTTTCCAGCGATCAGGCGATCTTCGCTACCGTGGGTTGCGTAATGGAAACCGAGAGGGAAAAGTGTTAGTCGAAATGCGATGCATAACACATTGAAAAAATAAAGCAGCAAACCCGGCTGACCATAAGCATTCAGCACATGACTTACTTACTGGATCACTAAATCCTAGTAATAATATTGGTTTATTTGTATCTGTATATATCTGTGTCAATTCCTGAAAACATATATTCTTCATGGCAAAACATTTTGAAAAAACGGCAGTTTGTCCACCGGGTTCGGCGGATCGCCTTATCTTTCATTCACCGAAATAAAATGTGTGTTATAATATTTAAACTTGTGGAACGATCGAGCAAAAGTGCATTGGGTGTTATCAGTTGTGAAACTTTATTTACACACTCTCTGAATTTTTGTGTCAACTCAACTCCCGATAATTCCATCAATAAGGAAGTGAGAACTAGTAGATCAAGAGTAGACGAAAAAAAAATCAAAACGATCTTTTGGGGCGGGAATGTCAGTTAAATTCAATAATTGGAGTACCGCTCGATTAACCTTCGATTTTAAACCAGCTCGAAGGACTATTGATCGCAGCTCCTTACCGATAATTTCACATTTCTTGCCATTTTCCTCGATTTTCCTTCTTCAAAAACACTCAAAACACCTGCTTCACTCGAAACCCCAAGAAAAAACAAATCACGGCTGTCAAAAATCAATTTCGAATTGGAAGAGGAAATACTATTAGCGCCACGGAAGGACAATACGTGAATCATTAGAGCTCCAATTGAATTTCGAATTGATTTTCGAATAGATCTTCACTCGAACTGTCTATCATCAACTTCCATTTAGCCCGAGGCAAAAAGCGACAAATCTAAGAATGAAGACAAGTTCAAGAGCCTCGCGAGATCATTTCTTTTTGTAATAAATTTTTTGTAGTAGATAAAAGTTTTGTTACTAACACTCTTAATTTTTGCGGTGCTTGAGAGCTGGCCCTAAAGTCATCACGATGAGAGATTTATGCATCGCTTAAAGACGCAGTTTACCATTGACCTTTGTTTAAATTAAGCGGGAAAACGTACCACCTGCTCTTTTAGGATAATAGAGAAATTTTCAATTAAATAGAGAAGTGTTGGTGGAATATTTATAGGGTGGCAAACACCTGTCGAGTATTTCGGGTCCCGAAAAACCGACAAGGTAATTGAGACAAAATGTTGAAACCGATTTCCCTCTTGTTTTCTAGGAGAAAAAATGGAATCATTTAAATTCTTCACTGTTGTTTCTTCTTCTCCTTCATCCTTAAATGAAAACCGCTGATGTTTCTTGTATACCTTATCATTATGAAAAATCTCAGGAATTCTCTATGCCTATGGGTTCCTTCTATGGGTGAGAAAAGGCCGATTGTGAGATGATGGCAACAATGAAGAGGCGTTTGAGGTGTTTTTTTTTGTTGTTTGTTTGTCTCCCGGAGCAGCCCTTAAAATTCTCTCGGCAGCTGTTATGGGGGACAGAGTCGGAGAGCACGATCAATTTGGTGAATTCCTCTCCAAAATGGATGATCATTGATCTATTTTAGGTGACAGTGCTGTCGAATTTCATTGATAGCTGCATCGGATACAGCCTCCACAAGATCTATTTTTGGGCGATCGCGTGAAGATCGTCTTAAGATCGCCACTATGTCATGCTTATATAAATTGATCTGTACGAACGCCATCCAAATTCTTCACATTAGGCGTATATATGTGGTCAGAAAAGCTGATCACTTTTAATGTATGTGGCACGGTTAACGATCCAGGACAGTGTTTTATGGAGCAAAAGAGGTCTTTCCGTTACCAATAAAATAAATTATTTTTCTTTACATTTCCCTCGTTTTTTTGGGAGTACATTTCTTTGTTGAGGGGGACCCCAAATAAAAAGAGTGCGTAAGAAGTCTCTTTATAAGTGGCCCAGCTTGAAAGATTTGATTCTGTTAACCCTACAAGTTCTTCCATTTCTATCCCTCACACCATCATAATAGCCCAAATGAATTTCTGTTCAAAATTTAATATTTCATAAATCAATATATTTGATATTATATTATTCTTTTTCGCGCCAGGGAAACCCTTTGTCTAGTTTAACACTATGAGTTGAATTTAGGGTCTGGATAGAGGATAAAGCATCTCGTTACAGGGTGGATTCGAGCCTTGAATTGAACCGCTGAAGAATAAATAAACAAATCCCTCACCATGAAAATGTCTCAAGGATGATATGTGAACTGAATATAAATGAGTGGCAGTTGTAATTTATTGGCGGGTCGAACTCACTATGGGGTGAAAATGTGCGAGGGCGGGAAATCGTTAAATTACCCGGCTTTTTCTATGCCACATGATAATTAAATTCTTATTTGAAAGAAGAAGAAAAAATCACATGAAGACGCTTTTCTTATCGCCTTTTCTAGTGACAAAGTTTTGTCTCTCTCAAGTCAACACAAACAGATTACACAAGACATGTTATCTATCTCGCAGAGGAGAAACTTTATTGCACGCACGTTCTCAAGTGACACATTAAAACATAAAAGTTTGACGGTGAAAATGCATTCAATTGCAGGAGGAGAGAGAGTGAGGAAGTGTCATTTAAATTTGACGCCCAGAATGTTTATTCGACTGTCGCGCTGAAAGATCACAGACCACGAAATGGCCACTTGGCATGAACAGATGGTTCCATTTCTATTCATTTTCTGTCCGTGGTCAAACACCACACCCAGAAAAAGTCCATGTTTTCCCATAAGAGACCTTTTTCTATATGGGAGCCACAATAATTCTCATTCTGATGAGTTATTGAGTACTTTTGTGGAAGAATTTGTTTTTTTTTATGTTTCCGTTAATGATTAAGAAATGATATTACAACGAAGCGCTACGCTCCTCGAATGGAGTTTCGAAATTTACTGAGGACCTTCGGAATCCTCGGTAATCTTTAAGATTGCAGAATCTATTGAAAATGTTGCTAGATGATCTTTTGATCGTGGTACGGCTCGATTAACCATTGATTTTGAAACAGCTCGAAGGACCATTAATCGTTTACCAATAATTTCACATTTCTTGCCATTTTCCTCGATTTTTCTGCTTTAAAAACACTCAAAACAACTGCTTCACTCAAGAAACCAAAACAAAACCCGGCTGTCAAAAATCAATTTCGAATTCGAAGAGGAAATACTATTAGCGCCACGAATGGAAACTACGTGAATTATCATTTGATCTTCAATTGATTTTCGAAATTTATTTCGCTTTACTCTTGTACTGGAAGTTATTTGAAAAAGTTATAGAGTTTGAATGAAATGAAAAATTTAGGCAAGCAAAGCAATAATGTTTTAGCTTATCTGTACACGTTGATCCTCCATTTTGTAACAATTTTCACTGAAAGACTTCCTTTCAAAGTGCTCAAAAGTTTATTTTGATGCTCTTGAGCGCCGCTTAAGCATAAAGAAAAATCATCGTGTCATCAAAGTTAAATACTTGAAACACTCATAGTCACTGCCTACAGGGTTCCCCCAAAACTCTCTGAACTTAAAAAAAAAAAACTTCTGGTTCGCGCGTAAAAACAATTTTACCGATCAGGCATTTTATAAATGATCATCGTCATTGAGAGACACTAATTTCCATGCCCAACAGAAGCTTCATTTGCCTGTTGAACATCTAAACACAATGTCAAATATTGTGCAATATGTGAATATTTTTTCACAGATGTGCTAGAAAATATCTCTTGACTGTTTGATCACCGGAGGAAAGGAAAATACCAAGAAGAGATGGTATTTAACAATGATCGTTTGTGCTATGGCTCCAAACTTCTGCCTGCATTTTTTTGTACCATGTCCTGTGAGAAATCCTATCCACAGGTAACCTGAGGATTTTCTCATTCCTCTCTTTGCATACCTTAACTCCAGGTATATGAAAGACCCCTGATCATCTGCGTGATGTTGGAATTTTGATCAAAGATCTTCTTCCCTTTTGTAAAGCAGGAAAAAAGTATTTTCGACGTTCATTTCGACGGCTAATTTATGATGTTACAATTCCTTGTTGATGCGAACTTACATCCCCAGTAAGGGATTAATTGTGCAAGACAATTTGTGATTGAGATACTTAAGAGATTCTCGATCATGCTGTGATTTGCCTATAACACGGACCCTCTCAAGAAAAAGTCCCTTAAAAATGAACTGTCGAGCAATAAATGAGGAAGGAAAACGACCGGGCAAATTGAGCTGCTCAAAAAGGCAATTTCACGTGTAATTCAGAGATTAGGGGTCTCCTCTTCCCGGAATTGCAACCACAAAAATCTTCCTACAGGGAGTTTTTGTGCTTCAGCATCCTATTGTACAAGGATCTCCTTACATGACAATGGCGCACGAGGTGACCAGCCAGGGACATACTCAGGGTGGAATAACACCTTTAGAATACATCAAAGAACGAATTCTCTCTAAAAATCTGAGATCTTATCGAGAATCTCATCACTTGAGTCTCTTTTTATGGGTTTTAATCTGTTCCATTAGTTCCATTAAGTGGACAGAATGTCTCTTATTTCTTTTCAATTCGTTGTATTTGATTTATTGGCAGTCATCTCAATTTCCCTTTTGATTTGCATGGAAATCAGACAAACAAGAGAGGGAAATGATCTCCCCCTCTTGCAAAAATGTGCGGAAAATAGAGATGATGTCAGATTGAGAAATATTTATTAGACGGAGAGTGTTACTAATATTGATTTTCCTTCGAATGACTCACTCTTATAGTTGCAGAGTTGCGTCAACTTGTCATCATTGCGCTCAATTGCGCTAAAATAAGAAGAGGAAAAATGTTTTTTTGGTGTCTTCTTTTCGCGCCTTTGATTTTTAAGAATTAACTGACTTCACTGGTTTGTAAATTCCTTCTCGTCTGAATTGCAAAAGTGTTTTGCAAAAAATGTTGCTAAAACATTTGATGTCGTCTTCCTTGGTCCAAAAACCCCACAATTTATTTATTCTTCCTTCGGTGGCATCTGCTGTTCTTTTATGGCTTCTTTAAGACTCCATCGAAGCATAAGTTCAACATCAATGAATACCATTTACTCGACATATTTATTATACACCAAAAAAAAAACAACAAATACGCAGCATAATGTTAATCATCTTGCGGGCACTATCGTCCTTTTTTTGCCTCCGTCAGACCTTTCTCAGCTAATAAATTGGCGGGAATTATCGCGAAATGAGATCTATGGAAGCTTTCTTGACCATGTCCTCCTCTTTAACTGTTTAATTGTTGCTGTCTCGCTTTAATGAAAGAGTGTAAGCAGGAGGAGGAAAGCTATTTTGCTTATCTTGCTGTTTATTTGTAATTTATCCAAACAAGAAACTCGCTAGATTATTTACTATTGGGTTATAGAAACACTCTCTGTATTATATACTTACGAGCGAGATTTCAAGTTAAGCAGAAAAAGAGCATGAAAAAAGTAGTTGTTCGTGATTTTTTATCAAGTGAAAATGAGGGACTCTTTTTTTAAACTAACGTTAAATTTTGTGTGACATAGCCTTAATTAAGTAATGTCAGTACAGAAATTATTATAAAAGGGTCGGTTGGGCTTGAAAAGCAATGATGTAATAATTTGTTTAATTTTTCATTAAAATTCTTATAAATGTTAGTGTTTTTATTCTACATCATTAATTTTTATTCTACGCTCAATAACATAATTCTCCTCCTATATAAGTTGTAAGTGTTCGCGGCAATCGCCCTAGCTTTTTCGTCCATGAATTGAATAGGCAAAGTGACTGAGAGATTTTTATCATGCGTTTGAGGTAAACAAGAGATAATTAAAAAGTCTGTCCGAAAAAAAGGTACCACATTATAGACAACGTTGAATAAATATTTTGATAGTTTCACCTCCGCATCAACATAAAGGCGCATTCCATGTGGCGATGGCAAGGAGGAGGGATGAGTCTCTGAATTTTCCATTATATGATAAAGAAAATGCCCTTAGGAAGCACTCTTGAGAGTAATTTTAACATAACAAATTCTACAATGGACCCCATAATTCATTGGGATATACTTTCTTATCTCGGCGACTTTCTATCAATGAAAAATAATTAAACATTTTTTTCCCCGATACGCTTTGACGGATCGATAAAAAAAGTGTATAAAATGTGTCGGATGTCGCTTTTGGAGCTGATCTCGCGTTGGAATGTGAAAAATTTATTTATCTTAACTCATGTGGTATTGAAATAAATCGATTACATAATTAATTATCACTCAACAGAGGTCTTCACTCCAGTTCACATGACTTTTCTAGCTTCGCATAGCGATATCAATTTTATTATTTCCTGTTTTAGCGCACAAGAATCATTTTTCACTCAAGCAATTCTAAACTTATAAGCAAATTTTATTGCTCTTTTTCTCTTTCAACTGATGAAAAAAAATTGAAGAGAAATTTCATAAATTGCCAGAGAAGTCAGTAAAACGCTGAGTAATTTATTCAATGAAACATGAGAACAATAGCAAGTGATTGTTTACAATAATTTACTACACTTGGTGTTTTTTTTTGTGTGTGTTAGCCTTCTCGCCTCTTGTCATCATTCAATATTTATCCGAGGCGCGAACGCAAGAAGGTGTGCCAAGAAAATCTCATTTTTTGGCAATGTAACAACTGCACTGAGAAATTCTTGAATTATTAAAGGAAAAATCCGTGAGATTAGTCTTTGCGGATTATTAATAATTACTTAGACGACTTTCAATATTAAAATATACCATTCATTACATAAGAGATCTTGTGATATAAGAATAAAATTCGCCACTCGTGCCAACAAATTGGACATTAATTTATTTTATTTTGAGTGGTTTTTTGCAGAGAGAAATTTGAATATTATTAGCATGTCGAAGATCTCATTAGAATATTAATCTTTTCGACTGATTTTAGCGTGTCGATGGAAGAGAGTTGAACAATACTTTATCAGCTTCTCTATTGCTATAATATTATCATAATATTTTGCGATTTATTATTTGAATGAGCTGTTGAATTTCCACATAATATTTTCCATTGAATTCTCCGCACAATGGAAAAAAATCTGTTTGCTGATATGAAACTCATCTATATATGTAGAATTTCCGCGTTTTATACCTCAATAAATTCTACATTAATTGGCCGGATTATCAGTGATCAAATATTTGCATTAATTCTCACGTAATTCCCTGTATGTGATATTAAAGCACATTTCTTGGTGCTCTTTATGTGCCGAGAAATTAATGCGAAGAGGTAATTGTGTGCCAATAATTTCCAATGAGATTTATCACATTTCCAAGAGAGTGTCCGCCTGGAATTTTTCGTGTGGGTGATGTTGTCAGAGGTCGTGAGTGAAATTTCCAGTTTCTGTAAGATATATAGCTGCATTTCCGAAGAGCTGTGTTTGCACAGAAAGTTCAGTGAGCCCCAAGAAGGTCCCCCTTTTTGTTGATCTTCTTTTTTTTTTTGAATTCGTAACAGTTCTTCGAATGCTTCCTCAGATAGCGACGTCCGGTTATCTGTATGACCAACTGATTTGAGTTACGAGAGTATGAAAAGTTTTTCCTCTTTAAAATTTTCCCGATATACCGCAGCTGTGAAAAATTCCAGAAGACATGACAATTGCTGTGACACGCTTTGCTGTGCAATTATTGACTACAATCGACAAACATATGGCTCAACAGCAAACACGAAGCTCAATTAAAATTCTCAAGATAAATTGTGCATTTTTCACAACGCGGCAGTTGTGTTTTCCAGTGTGGAAAACACAATCGATTTTTCATTCTCAAAATAGATGATCACAAAGTCACTTGAGAGAATATTCCGTCAAATTTCCAGCCTCTTGTGGTCCAACAGCAACGGAAGAAGAAGGATTTGGTGAAGAAAAAGTGCTTTTCTATATCATAATTCTTCCCCCAAAGAGAAAGTAATTTCTCTCAGGCTATTAATAGACAAAATCCTTCCCAAGAATTTTCATTGTTTATTCAAAATTAGTTTTTAGATTGATTCCGTTATGCCTATTTTTGTGAAGCACTTAGTGGCTGTTGTTTCTTGCTCTTTGGAGGAAGTCATCTTGGAGAGTTGAAAGATTATGACACAGAGAGGATTAACATCTTCGTGACATTCGAAGGGAAAATGTTTGAAGGAAATCAATTGATTAAGGTTAGATCCATACTATCAAATAAGCTTCAAAAATTTCGGGAAATATGTTTTTTTAATCAAGAATACGCCTTAACCTACTTAAGTTTAAATCCTTAAGCATTAAGCCAAACTTAAACTTAAAGCTAGCATTATGCTTTAAGCCTAAAGTTTTAATCCAGTTTCAAGCGTTAATCTAATCTTAAGATTTAAGCCAGCTTTAAGTTTTGAACCAGTTTCCAACTTTAAGCCAGACTTATGCTTTAATCTTGTCTTAAGTGTTAAACTCTAAGCTAGACTTAAGGCAAACTGGCTTAAATTCTTGATTATTGTGGAAATAGTTGAAGCTATAATAATTTGATGTGTATTTACCTTCATGGAGCTAATTTTTATTCAATTCTATAATAATTGTTTTGAATAATTTAAATTTTTCAAAATTTTCTTCTCCACTTTGCAACAGCGTATAGAAGTGTTCCATACCAAGTGATTCAAGGTACTTGAATACCTCTTTTTTCAATTCCATAAAACTGCTCTTATAAAAGCCACTTCGAGGGAATGAGTTCTCGCGTGTCTTAATACCCGCTTATAGCCATCCCAGCCTGACCACCTGCACAATATCGCGACTAATCGAAGGTGTGTCTGGACGAGAGTGACTCTCGTGAAAAGTGATTTGCGGCAAAAAAAAGAAGCAAAGGGCGCGAGTTTGGAATAAAGCAGCCAGCAAAATTGATATTGAAGAAGCTCTTGGTTGGATATGGGAAGCAACTATTCATCACTCTAGCATTCTTTTGCTATATAATATATGTGAGATTGGCATTCTTGCGAGCTTGAATCATCTGTCGCGATTTTTTGCACAGGGTCACCTCCCTTCTATCCGTCACGTTCTCGCCAGACCATTGTAATTTCTATTGCATGAGAAGCCTTGAATACAGCACGATTCTGTGCGTTGACGACATTTTTCCTCTCTCTCTCACTCTTTTCAAGGAAAGTTCCTCACCCAGTCATCAATTTTATTTGAAAGAGGAATATTTACACTTCGAGGCAACTCTGTGTGAATCAGCGAAGATGATGTCAAACCAAATCTGCATAAGCAATTGTTTATACCATTGCGGCGTTGTTAAAATAAATAGAGATGGTCATTGATGGGATATATACCTAAATTTAAGTGTCTGACTCATTGTGCGGATTTTCTCTCGCACTTCGTCGAGAGGATCGATTATTTCCTTTGCTTTGCATTTTCTTCCCAACCAACACACACGAAAATATGAAATCATTAAATTCCTCATGAGAAAATGATAAGAAACAACAAAGGTGTGGCTTGGCTAGGGGTTGGTTGGGTTAAGCTTTTTAAGGGATCAAATTGTCATTTTTGGAACAATTTATTCTATAGAAAAATTCCCTCATTTCTAGCCAGGCTCGCAACTTGTAAAACTCATTTTAATTTGATAACTTATGGATTTCCTTAAAAATATTATAATGTGCGTACATTCTAGCTATATATAGATAGATTTGAGAAGGAGCTTAACTTCACCCTTAAGTAGAGTTTTTCCTTCGCGTGACTCTGGTCGTTTTGCTGCGGGCGGGAGGCTCTACCACCGCAGGAGGTTTCTCTCCTGGATATGGACGTGAGCGCAAAATCAAGTTTATTTTTCCAATTTCTCCATTCTCCTACTCATATATGGCATTCTGATGTGATTTACCCGCGGAAACGCCACTAAAAGGGCTGAGACTCTGACAAACCCAGAACTGGGTTAATTGCAAGTGTTTTCCACCAAAAGGGAAGTGCACTGAACTGGTGATTTATTGGTCCTCCTTCCCAGGAGGGATTCAATTAATTTATGTAATATTAGATTAATTCCTTAAGAATTAACCGATTTTGGAATAAAGCAATTTTCCTTTATTTTAGACATCTTACATGCAAAAAATATCCATCAATTGATGAGATTTTTCACTTTCAAAGGATCTTTCGACAGAATTTTCATAATTTTTTCATGAGTGATTTTTCTGAACGTGATAAAAGATGCACTAATAGAAAATTGGGCCTCTCAAAACATTACAGAACTCAACATTGTAAACATTTCTCATCTCTCATCACAATATAGAGTATTTTTTTTATTTTATTGGTGATTATAAACAATCTTTGAGGCGCTTTCGACCGAAAACAAGAACTCTTTTGCAGAAAAGCTTCCACATTTCAGAGTATCTGCGCGAAGAGTTCGCTAGACCATCTGCAATTAGGGTTTAATGGCACTTCTTTCAGCCACCAAATTATTTTTATTATTTTTTTTTTTGGAAATGAACAGAGAATGATGACGAATCAGAAATAATTGGATTTTATTGCATTCAGAAGAACATTTTATGACACTTTGTCCATTTTATTACGATGAGTAATCAGAATTTCTTATTCTTCTAAAGGTGAGAAAATAGGGAATAGATATTCAAATAAGAATAGTGCAAAGCATGATAGATGGACGCATTGTTTTATTCTTCAAAATTCACCAGCTAAATCGAAATCATAGTTTTCATAAGTTGAGCGAGCAATAAAGACTTAGCGAGGGACAATCTCTTTGCTCTCATTCTTTTTATCATGTTCCTTTCTATATCAAATTCAATGGAAAATCATTAAATTGTTTTCCAATCTACAAACTGTTCCCCATCATTGATTTACTAACAAGACTCAATTGATCACACCACAAAAGCTGCTCTAAATGCTTCTGTCTAACGAATATCTTGAAGAAATAATATTAAACAATGGCGAGAATTTATTTCCATCACGTGTTGAAAACTCTCTTTTATTCGTGTAAATATAATTTGCACAAATAAAAGGACAAATCTGAGCATTTTTGTAATTTTGCATGTCCCCCGAATTAAATGATTAAATAATTAATTAAGAAAAGGCCCAAGTGTGTGTAAAACGCAGCTTTTGCGTGTGGAATTGTTTTAAGTGAATTGCTTATGGTGTGGCTAAACACCCGAGGCAATAAATTAAGTAAATATAATTCAATTTATTTATACATCGGACAATCCATCAGCACTGCGAAGAAATATGAGATTTTGCACAAGGTGAAGCTCTCTCAAGAGAGAGCTTCTAATTCACTTGGAAAACATTTGATGGATTCGATGAGTGAAATACGCATTCACGAGTCGATAAATAAAACGCGGTCTTGGATATTTCTGAGAAATGTTGAGAAAATTGTACAAAATTACAAAGTAATACCTATTTGTTTGCAGTTTTATCAAATTACCACTTCATGGCGATATTTACTAAACACTCACGAGTTAGGATTAGTTTTATGCGGGATAAGGGGCTAACAACTAAGTCAGTTAAAATTTGTTACTATAATTTCAAATTTTTTAATTTAAATGACCTCAAATTTAACAAATATTTACTTGTTGAGCTTATTCTTCGAAGTTGATCGATTTGATGGATGTTTTCAACAAAGATCTCAACCTTTTCACCCTTTTTGGCGCCACCCATTCGACTTTTCTATTTTAGGCCTTCTCGGGATGATCTTGACCTTTTAAGGTTTGTGAGAAACTTAGCGGCTGCTTCATAGGAATGCCTGGCGAGTAATCTTGACGCATGCACTTAGTGAACCAATGAAGATTGATAATGACTAAATTGAGTTGCATATATAGGGTTAGAAAACTATCTGAAAAATGCTTCTTAAACCAATCTTTCTGGATGACTCACGGATGAAAAGTTTTATTGTGTTTTGTTTGAATATCATATAACCCTTTTTTCAATTCTCCATTGACTTTCTTTATATACCTTTCTCGCTTGTCTTTAGAAAATGTGGGCGTACCGCAATGACAATATCGAGAGACTTTCTGTTGTTGACTTGACCCAGTGCCTGAGATTGTCTAATGACGCCCTGACCAAGAGATTAACCAAGAAATGATTAAGCGTGAAGCTATTGTGGGAAAAGGGACCCATTTCGACAGGGATAATTTTGATGACTCAACTGGCGTCAATTGCGCCATTAATTCCATTTACTGACCATTAATCTTCGCCAATGAGTTTGGTGTGGGTCAAGGACAGTTCCGCACTTTTTCCCGAGAGAGAGCAATTGGGGAAAACAGCGAGTTTTCCATTTATGACCTCGCCTCTGAATTAAGTATATTTAGACATGATGATAATTCACGTGGTCTCCGTTCGTGGCGCTAATAGTATTTCCTCTTCGAATTCGAAATTGTTTTTTGACAGCCGGGTTTTGTTTCTCTTGGTTTCTTAAGTGAAGCAGGTGTTTTGGGTGTTTTTGAAGCAGAAAAATCGAAGAAAATGGCGAGAAATGTAAAATGATTGGTAAGGATCTGCGATCAATAGTCCTTAGAGCTAGTTTCAAAATCAAAGGTCAATCGAGCGGTACGACGATTAAAGGATTATCAAGCTGTTCTTGAACCATAGATTCTGCATCTTAGAGATTACCGAGGATTCCGAAATTCCACTCAATCGGCGAGATATTTGATTGAATTAGAAGAAAGAAATATTTTATTAACTACATCCTTAGAAATTACTCACAATCCAATCTCTGTGAGAGGAAACTCTATCGTAAACGTCTGGAGTTCCTCCTGCACATTCTAATCCCCATGAAACGATACCCACGACAGCATTACCCACAGCCAAAGGACCTCCTGAATCCATCTGACACGTGCCATGACCTGTAACACCTCCTGCACAAATCTTGTGATCCCACACGAGATGTCCCATTCCTGGTAATCTTTCGCTGCAAACTGGATTAGTCATAGTCTGCGTGTGAAGATATTGAAGCTCCTCAGCTGGAGAGCCCTGATGGACGGTGAGTCCCCATCCAGACACCACACCACTAACTCCTCCACCCACAAAGTTGGATCCCAGATTAATTGGTTGGATTAGATTTGTGAAAGTCACAGTGTTTGCGGTCTGAAGAACAGCCACGTCATTGGCGATGGTTTGGCTGTTCCAATCTGGATGCTGGATTACTTGAGACAGAGCATAAGTTGTTCCTCCGGTAACCCTATGCTGTGCGCCCAGGACCACAATGACGTCACTAGGACCTCTTCCTCCGAAACAATGTGCTGCTGACACCACCCATCTGTCATTGACCAGGGATCCTCCGCAAAAGTGCATGTTGTTCGTCAAGCGACAAGAAGTCATGTAGGGAAACTGTCCAGGAGATGCCGTGTTGCCACCCACAATCCTTCCCATGGACCTTCCATGAGCCAACGTAGCCAAAGCAATAAGAATAACAGTAATTCGGAACATTGTGGCGATGAGAGTCTTTAACTTTTACACACTGAATGAACTTCTCAATGAAACTCCCTCTTTTATATAGAAAATTCTTATCTGTAAATTGGCAAGAAATTTCCAATACAAATCCCACATAATTGCTATGGGATCTTTTATAATGTGATTTATTAACTTCGATATTTCCCATGTGTTTCCAACCAATGATAAGAGAGACGCATTTTGCAGACGATGTATCCCACCTTATCTTGAGGGTTTCCCAGAGAGAATCATCCTCAAATTTGGGGGCTCACTTGTTGATACAACTGAGATTCGAGAATTTCTTCTGATAATAATAAAAAATGATCGATTTATAGAGGATTTAAAACTTATCATTGAAAAAGTTCCATTGATGTTAGAATGAATAAAAATTCCTAAACAACTCACTGACAAGGAAAGCAAGAGGCTAAAGAGAAGAAATAGTTGAAAGTTATAGCTCAGAACTATATTGAAGACTTTTACGTGATGTGACTGAGGAATGACTTTCCCTACTCCATCCAAATAAGTAACACGTGCAAGAAGCAAATTTCTCATATATGTCTTCATAGAAGTATTCACAGTGTGTCCACATCGTGTGATGAAATTTATGACCAATGAAGCATCTATCAAGTGACTTCTCATTAAAGTTCAAGATCACTCTATGCCACGAAGAGTTCTTTGAGCTTAACCCAAACCATTGCTATTGATTTTGGGTGGGGAAAGAATCACCATTGTTGGACTATTCTTTTAAGGAATCTCTCCTAGAAAGTATATTCTGAAATGTATTATATTTTGCACCATTTGTGCCTCCCACGTGCTTCTGACCACTTGTGGTCATATAAGTTTTGGCTTAAAGGGCCTTTGTTGTTAAGAGGTTGTTCCAAGTGGACTCCATGCTAGGAGTTATTGACTATCTTAAGAAGAAGAAGAAAAAACAAGAACCCATTGTGAACGAAGCACTATTTGAAAGCATTATGCAACATATTCAATTCATAAGAGTTAGTGATGAGTTCAATGACGTCACAATCTTTAGATGAGTTGCAGAAAAGCCCTAAAAAATTATGTGTTTATCTCGTTTATCTTTTACCAGAACCCGTATTGTGTAACCAGAGTATAAAAGATTATTTCACGAGTTGTTTAGAAGAAAATTGCAATTTCTGTAACAAGGTCTTTGGCTTAAAGAAATAAAGTCTTCAAAAGTGGTTCCTCGACAAAAAAATTGTTTTTAATGAACAATCTCACTTGCTGATATACCAAAATAGAGAATAAAATTGTTTACCGCGTCCCATGATGTTTATAGGTTTATAAATCAATAAAAGACATGGTAGTTTCAAGATTTCATGTAATTTTCCACTGTTAAAGGAGATTATTGCTTCACGAAAAAAAAAGTACCATGAGAACACGATACAGCTTAACATAAGATATGAAAAGTTATAAAATATCATTCTTCTTGTGGTTTATCAAATAAAATTCATCTTCCAGAGAAACCCAAAATAAAACCTTGAAAGTTTCAAATATTTTCACGTGAATTTTTTGAACACGGGGAAGCACTTTTTTGCAGACTCGGGGTTCCAACGCCATCGACCACCTTTTAGGCTAAGCAATAGACAATTAATTGCTCTCGGTGTGATGTTGACGAAAAAAAAATCCGAGTCAGATTTTGACGTACTGTTATTAAATTTAATGATATACTCGTGCCTGGGTGATCTCTCTAATTTTGCATGAAGGAAAAAAAGGCATATGTATAAAATTTTGAGATGTTGCGTGATTCGGCTTCAGTTGGTCTTGAGACGCGATCCAGTCAAGTTTTAAGAAATGAAGTTTTTGGTGATATTTGCTCTTCTGGTGGTTGTAACTTGTGCCCAGGATCATGAGTGCACATCAAGGGAGCTCCTGGGCGTAGATTGTCCAACAGAGATCAGCATTCTCAATTGCTGCGATCTCTACTACAGATGCTACTGCAATCCCGCCAATAAGGAGCTGACGAAGAAGGAGAAAGTCCAGAAGTGTAACATCGGCTACACGGAGGTATGCATCAGGGATCCGGAAAAGAATCAAGACAGATACTTCACATCAAATGCCGGAAGGGTTAAGTTTGCCATCAAACTCTAAAGCCGCAGAAAATCCAG
Source organism: Phlebotomus perniciosus (assembly GCA_918844115.2). Taxonomy (NCBI): domain Eukaryota; kingdom Metazoa; phylum Arthropoda; class Insecta; order Diptera; family Psychodidae; genus Phlebotomus; species Phlebotomus perniciosus. The sequence goes on along the minus strand of CAKKOB020000835.1, from coordinate 9,391 downwards.
ATCCAATGGAACGCCAACGTAATGTACTCAGCAAAATAGGAGAGCAATAAATGAAAATGTTTCCCTTAAGAATTATTTTTCGGTGTTATTGTCGTTTTTTGTGATATAACAAAGGCATTCCGCATGTTTTTGGCCAATTATTGCGCCAAACAATTAAATGATCTCATCTCTTTTCAAACCACCTGAATGATGGCAAATACGCACGAAAATGCATGCGGTGCTGAAAGAGGTAGCTTGGTGAGATCATTGTGATGTGACAGGCCAACTAATTGATGGCTTGTGGATGCAAATGAGGGGATCCAATTGTACATTCTTCGTGTGTGCTCCAGAGCTGAGACTATTTCAGTTGAGATTTCAAAAAAAATATATCCCATAAGAATTTTCAATCGATGCCACAAAATCGACAAGGAGTGTTAAACAATTCAATTATATTCCAACCGATATAACCAATTTTGAATAGATATGGGCTGGTGGGATTTCTTTTTTTTCGGGAAAGGGGCGATTGTTAGCCCTTCACTCCTGTTTTTCCCAATCGGCCACAGTTGAACAACCTCTGGTGAACTATTAATGCCCTATTGGGAGTCAATTTAATGTCTATTTTTTCCACACACGCTCTCTTCCCGGAGATGAAAGAGTTCTCTCGAGAGGGTGTGGTTGCTTTTGAGGAGAGAGAATATTCTTCCACGCTGTGTGACCACTTTTGGGCTTGGGAGACAATAATATCGATTTAGATCAATTAAAAATCCAATGTGTGGAATGTAGTGCAATTGATTCGCTCTGGTTGGATTTCTTAATTGAATTGGAAACACCCAGGGGAGATGAGGATAGTCCAGCAAATTGACCCAGAGACCCCCTAAGTTAAAAATTCTATTTACCCATTTCTTTGTCCGGATTCAATAACTTTTAAAATTTCCAAATACTTTTTTAAGGTATTTGAATAGTTTGATGGTCTTTTGATCGTGGTACCGCTCGATTGACCTTTGATACCAACTCGAAGGACTATTTATCGCAGATCCTTACCGATAATTTCACACTTCATGCCATTTTCCTCGATTTTCCAGCTTCAAAAACACTTAACACACCAACACAGCTGTCAAAAATCAATTTCGAATTCGTAGATGATATTCGAATTTGATTTTCGAATTGAGCTTCACTGAATGCTCGGATAACTCTGTGAATTTGCACAGAAGAGCTAAAGAAACTATCTTACAGCAATAAAATGTGAGAAAGATGGTTTCAGAGGCCCCTTGACTCAATTTATCTAAATGTTCTCAAACAATTAAAATGTAATTTTGGATGATGATGGCAATTGAGATGCTGAAAAATATAAATGGAATAGATGGTCATTTTATTCCAGCCATAAAAGACATCAAATTTTCGATTATGAAACACTTGGGCCGCTCTCGATGACTAAATCACAAGAAATTGTAGACTTTTTCTACTGTCACGATTTTTTTTCCGCATATTCAATCAATTGATCAATAATTTCTTGTGCCACTAATTTTTTTTGCTATCGAAATCAATTTTTCTGTCTATAAGCAGCTCACGAGATCTTCCTGGTCAGTCTTATAACAAAAATGACCAGCTGTTGCTGCTGAAGAGTTTTAATTAATAGAGCTCAGTTACAATTACGTCAATTAAAAGTTGACTCTTGCACTCTTTAGTCCGTTTTCTCTGCTTTTCACGAGTCGCCGCCATGTCTCGAGGCAATTGGCATCATCATGGGTATGGCATAAAAGCTCATGAGTCGCCTCTGCTGGACCTTGAGCCGCTTTGCCGGAAAATCAGTGGCTTTTTGGCTAACCGCCATGCGGATTGCATCACATGAAAATTGACTTTCCTAATGGCTGGGCGCAACCTTGAAAACGCATCACGGATAATCTTAACGGGTATTTCGCTGATGAGGAAAGCGACATGTGGCCCAAAGAGGGCAAGCTAACATATTTATCGACCTCTCTATGCCACTGTATTTCGTTTTCCCTCATTTTCACTTACAATCAATGGAGTATATGAGTGTCAATGAACCCCCTTTTACAATAGTATTACAGATCTTTGAGATCAGAGTTAATGAAAGAATATTCAAAGTTTTCTCAGATAAAGATAAAATGTGTGTTTATAAAAAATTTTAAAGATAATTTTATTCAATTTGAATTCTAAAATATTCAACTCGGTTCTCGTAAAATCATTAATGAATAATTCCCCCCTTTCAGGTCTAACCAATCCTGCGAATGGCAAAGAAACACCCTATAAGGACGACTATTCCTACCCCAATGACGATGGTGATGATTACAACTACGATGATGATGATAATGTGAGTCAAGACAAATCCATCAACACTGAGTACAACAGCGTAGCCTTGGAGCCCGTCCTAGAAGTCCCAGAAGCGGAAGTGGACGTAAAACCTGGTGAACAAGCTAAACTCGTGTGTCGAGCAAAAAATCTCTCAAGTAAGTTAAAAGATCTCAAGAATTAACGACCAAGAAGTTTAAATTCATTTTTTTGTCTAACAAAAAAATAGAAAGCACCGTCGTGATGTGGTACTTTGGGGAGACTCTCATCTCAATGGGAACGAATCTATTGGGTACCAATGATAGAATGCATCTGGACCCCAATAATGTATCCATTCTCATGATTGACAACGTTCAACAGAGCGATGAGGGAGTCTACATGTGCAAGATTCTTCCGCAGGAGCTCACAATGAAGACGAAACTCAGTGTCTCCAGGTGAGTTGCGAGTTTGCATACCTTTAGGCAATTCTCTTAAAACTAAGAGTATCTCAATGGGGCTACACACATGGATAGTTGCTGATCACAGCAATATGTGATCGGATCTTCTTTTAATCATGAGATTCTGGGCAAAGCCTCCCCTGACCGCTACCGCCAACTATCACATCTCAAAGTAGATAACTTACTGTTTCTTCCTTTTCCGGCAGATCACCCAGCGTGAGGATCTTTGATAGTTTTCGAGATGTTAGCGGTAGTTCCAGGACATATCGCGAAGGTGAGAAAATCACCCTTGAGTGCCGTCCAAGTGGAAATCCCGAGCCAACAGTCACATGGTCATCAAACGGCGTGCGTCTTGAAAGAGTGGATGGAGTACACGTGGAGCACGGGAAGTTAGTCATCGAGAGGGCGGAACATCATCATGCACGTGTGTATCAGTGCTTGGCGGCCAACGACATCGGGAAACCGGCTCACGAGAGTATCACCATCAACATCCACTGTAAGACACGCAGAGCGTTGCTCAAGATTCAAATAAAATTAACTCTGGAATATCTCTTTAAGACTCTCCTAAGGTTTCTGTTCATCGACATGATGTCAACACTGGCGAAGGATACGACGCTGAGCTCTACTGCAATTTCAAGAGTGATCCAGCTGGAAGGAGCTCGTGGCTGCGCGACTGGACACCGCTGGCTGAAGGCTCCAAATATCGTTTTACGGAGGAGACTCATGGACATCATAATCGCACGGGGCTGCTGGTGAGGAAGGTCCAGAAGGGTGATTTGGGCGTTTATCAGTGTCAAGTGGAGAATAGACTGGGCAGGGAGACAACCAATGTCTCGCTCATCTATGAACCGGAACCAGCTCACTTTGACGGATATGAACTACAGGCGGCTCATGTGGTGCTGCTCAACTGGACAGTGCGCAGTGTTCAGCCGTTGTCTGAGATTCTGCTGTACTACCAGAAGAGCAGTGATAAGCAATGGACATCAGTGAAGCCCATTGTGGCTGAGAAACACAAGGAACATTCTGGGATATGGATGTGAGTAAAGATGTAGTAAATGCCAAAAAGAGATTTGTAACCCGGCTAGAATGACCGAAAATTCTTTCTTCTCGCTGGATCACTTAGTGTTAATCACCTCCTGCGTCCTCAGAACAACGTCCTGGCAAAATTATTTCACTTTTTACTCCCATTTTTCACGAAAATTCATAGAACAATCCAATCACTCTTTCACACTTCATCAAAATATCAAACCGCAGTACAAATTCTTGCCGCTAGAGCCGCATACATCCGGCATTATTGCAGTTTTTCTTGCACTTCGTCGCGAACTGTTCTTTAATTGTTCTTTAATTCTCTTTTATAGAATTCAGCACCGTGTTCAATTGTCATCTGGAACATGGCATGCTAGGGTTAAGTCTAGGAATACCGAAGGATGGTCTAAATATTCAGAATCACAGACCATCAACGTCCCCATAAGTGAGTATTAATGTGTTAAATATTTTTAATTTTTAACTTTTTGTATGATTAATCATACTTTATGCACCGCACATGCACAACTTCATTTCTTTATTTTTTTTATGATCTTCTCCTCTGGCGTCTATTTTTGGGTTTTTATATGATTTTATTGAATATTTTTCAGTCTATACTGACAGTGAAGATCAACTTTTCGAAAAAATAGGTAAAAAAACCACAAGTTGTTTTTTCTTTCATCCACATTTTTATGCACTTTTCTTTATTTTCTTGTTCTCTGTAATTTTTTGAGCTTCCAATTTCCACGGTATAACGAGTTGGAATTTGTAATTTTTTAATTTTTTTTTGTTTAACAGATTCTACGGAAACAACAAGTGGCACTTCGAGAACATTTTCCAGCGGATTCCCATCCAATTTGGCCACAATTCTCGTAGCATTTCTGCTTTTCTGTGTTCGATGGACCTAAATAGAGGCCTTTATTAAGTAGTTCAAAAAAATAAACAAAAAAAATCAAATGAGATACCAGAAATACTAAAGGACATTTTATGGAAAATGCTTAATGAATCTATCTTCTCTCAAACACTTCTATCCAAGATGTAAATCCAATGCCATAAAAATTTCCCTTATATTAGACTTTTTTTTTGAGTAAAAGAGAACATGAATATATTTAAAATTATTGAAAAAAAAAATAAATGGTGAGTTTTCTGTAAATTATTTTGAAAGAAAATTATAGTTAAAGTTTTTGATTAAAAAAATTGTTCTCAATTGTATCATTTTTATAGATTTCAACTTCTTAAGTCAAAACCCTATTCTTTGATCCTCCTTCCACGCCCTTTTTTTATTAAGTGTAAGGCCAAAGTTATTCTTACTACGATATAGACATTGTAATTTATTGATAATGTATAGATTAATAAAAAAAAGAAAAAAAACATGATGCATTACAAAATTTTTGCCTTTTGCACAAAGAGAAAACAAGTTTATGGAAAAACCTTACATTGATGTGCAACGGACCTTTCGAGAAATATTGCAAAAGAAAAAAAGAAAGAAAATATTTTCTGATAAAATTGTAAAATGCGTGAAATCAAAAATAAATTGAGTGCCTATTCGAAAAAAAAATTTACAACACGATTGTCCGAAAAAACTATTTAGAGAGAATAAAAAATATTGTATATGAGAAGGATAAAGCTATTAGATATGAAAGGAGACTCTTTTCAGTATTTTTTCTTTAAAAATTTCTGTGACAACAGGAAAAAAAAACAATTTTTTTTTTAGAAAAGAAAGGCAAAGCACGAGGAATGCAAACAAGGTAAACTGACAAAATGTACTTTAAAGTGTCATAATAATCATAAATAAATGGATAGAGAGAGAATATTTTGTAAATTACTTTTAAAAGTTCATAATTTTTTAAAGGAAATATACAAGCGAACTCTTTGTATTACAAACTCTATGTTAAGAAATGAAATATCTCATTTATACAATTTGTCTAATTTTTTTCGCTTATATTTCATTACATAAAAAAATATTATGTGTAAATATTAGTTTTAATTCTAGAGATGACAACATTCAAGTATACTTCAGAATGCAAGAAAATATATATTTCCGAAGCGCTATTAATCTTGATAAGAAACAAGAAGAGTAAAAATTTTCTCAGCAGAAAAAAATACACACACACAAATGATGTAAACGTGAAAATATTAAGAAATAAAGTGAATTAATAAAAGAATATTCACGTGAAATGCTATTTTACTTTTTCTTTCTTTTCAATTAGCAAATCCCGGTCAAAATAGGAATTTATTTAGACGCACGTCAGCATTTTAACATTTCTACGCAGGCAACATTTGTAAAATGTTGTTTTCCAATTTAACCGCACGATTTCGGGTATTAATAGGGAAGAGCGGGGCGACTTTGATCAGCAATGTAATGTTTGATTTTGAGGCTGTTTTATTGAAACCGAAAATCGGATTAGAAATCTGAATTTCCCTTGGAAATTGACTTAAAAAACTGGTATATTTCTGGAAAATAATTTTTATTGCCCCAACACAAAAATGGCAATGCTGGAATCCAAATTTTTCTCCGATTCTCCGATTATCCGTCTGATACCGCCCTGGAGGCCAAACGGTTGCAGATAGAGACTTCGGGTCTTCGGCGGACCCCCCCCCCTAATGTCGACCCAGGGATCAGGACCAGGCCCTTCATTTTTCTAAAAAGCCCCCCTATCCCCTATAAAAACATTTTTTTTGGTATATCTCGAAAACGGCTCTAACGATTTTTTTCATTTTCACATATGTTTTGTAGAATCACTAGACGCACTTTTCGTCCATACATGCCAATGACCTTGAACTATTCCGTCTAACGGTTTTTCAAGGTCAAATGTTTGAAATTCTCTTTTCAATGGTTTCAGCCGCCCCAAACCCATCATGTGGGTACTCAATGGATAGGTCTTTGAATTTCCTACAATCCTAAACCGGTTTAAACTTAAACCGGGTTTAAACCAGTTTTAAACCGAAAGTTGTTCTCGAGTTTTAACCCCGTCATGTGGGTACTCATTCGAAAGGTCTTTGAATTTCCAACTCATATGGACCACTTTTAGACCAGTACTAAAAAAGTTCATATAACACTTTTAGACCACCTTCACACCAGTTCTAAAAATGTTCGTATAACACAGACCACTTTTTCAAGGTCGAAAGTTCTGAAGTGTCTTTTCAAGTGTTTTACTCGCCTCAAACCGGTCATGGATACTCATGTAGATAATTTTATAAAGAACGAGGCGCTTCGCGCCTCGCCCTGCGAGGCTTCTTGCGGTGGCGAAGCGCTCCGCGGTTTTTTATTTATAAGTGTTTTACTAGATTAGAAAGAATTGTTTGGTTAAATACTTATTAATTCCGCAGCTTTGTATGAGATTCTTCACAAATAACGTGAGAGCAGACTCTAAGTAATCCCACCATACATTATAACCCGTTTCCGCTTCATCTTTGTGGTAAAAAATTGGAAAATATTGAAAAAAGTGGTAAATTTGTATTGGAGCCATACCCCAGGAAAGAAAGGGGTTATCCCCTATAATCTACGGTTATAGAGGACCCTACCCTGACCAACCCCACCATACATCGCCACCCGATAGCACTTTATCTTAGTGGCCAAAGTTGAAAATGTCGAAAAAAGTAGTAAATTTGTATGGGAGGTACCAAAAGGGGGAGGAGGAGGGAGATATCCTATAGCCTAAAACCCAACCAGAGGTACCCTAAGTAACGGGGCACTCTGCCAAGTCTAAACTTGGCATTTCTTATTTATTCTAAAACTCTGAATAATCTGAAACTTCGCCTGAAGTTTCCTCGCATCCTCGCACCCGATTCCCGATTTATCGTTAAATCGCCCAAAAGTAGGCAGATTGTTTGTAATTTCGCCTTTAAATAGGCAATTTTATAGTTTTCTCGCCCCTAAGTAGGCAAACCGATGGTAAATTCTCTTGCTCAGTGCGAAATTTGCGTTAAACAACTTTAATGAGCAAATCAGATCTTTTTCTTCTTCTAAAACTCTGAATTATCTGAAACTTTGCCTGAAGATAGGCAAACTGACTCAAATCAGTCTAAAATTAGGAAATATCGCAAAAATTTCAACCAACCTGTTGCTTCTGGATGATTTTCCTCTGCAACTCCTCCGTTGTGGCTATTTTCTGCGCCTGAAGAGCTTGAAGGCGCTCCTCTCTGTCCCTGGCCTTCTCCCTCGCCATCTCCTGACGCATCTTTTCCTTCTGCTCCTGCAACTTTCCCACTCTCTTCTCCCTCTCGCGCCTTAGAATCAAAAACACAAATCCAATTAACCAAAAGACTTAAAATCAGAGATTTTGAGTCTCACTTTGTCTCCCACATTTGCTCCAGCCGCCTCTGGCGCTCCTGTTCCAGCTCCAATCGTCTCCTCTCGGCTGCCGCCTCCTTGGCCGCCTTCTCCTCCACTCGCTTCTGCCTCTCCTGCTCGAGATCCTGAAGTCTCACTTCGTGCTCCTTCGTGGACTCAATGATGTCTAATCTTTTGTTTTGCGCCTCCAGACTCTTAATAAACGCGATCTCTTTCAACTTCTCCTCCTCATCGTGTGCCTTCTTCACTTTGTCCTTGAGATATTGCGTCCGATTCTCAGCCGCTCGCTGGAGTCTCTCCTCCATCCGGAGACGCTTGTCCTCAATCAGTTGCTGCTTCGCCGCTTTGACATCCTCAACGCGCGCCAACAATTGCTGAATCTTCTGCGTCTTCTCGCGCTGCAGAGCTTCCCGCTTCTCCTGGGCTCGCGTCTGCTTCGCCTGGTACTTCTTCAGTGTCTCATGGAGGGAGCGTCGCCTCGAGGGACTCGACAGCTTCTGGTGGAGCTCCTGCGCTCGTCCCGGATGACGCGCCACAAACGCCTGGAGAGTTGCCAATGTCTGGAGACGCTCCCCCGAAGACATATCCGACAGCAGAGACTGATACTTCATCTCCAGCGTCATATTCTCATCAAACAAGTCCATCTCCTCGCATTTAACCCCATCATCCACCAGATCAATGTCAATCAACACCTCACAGTCGGTCTCATCGGTTTCCGTGTCAACATCGATCTCTGTGTTCTCCAACTCCCGGATCTGTCGCTCCAGGTTCTCCTGTTCCTCCAGCAACTTCTTCTGATCATCATCACTCTCCTCCAAGTCCTTGTCATCCATCTCATCGCAACTCGACAAATTGATGCAGTTCCTCATGTCTTCCGCCAGCAGAGTCTGAATATTCATGTCCACCTTGGCGATTTCATCTTCATCCGGTTCCGGTGTTTTCACCTCAATCAATTTACTTTCCGCCTTCTTACTCCTCGCCGCCTCCCGGAAGCTCCTACAATCGGACTTTTGTCGGACAATTCCATTGACTTTCGGCGCTTTTGCCAGTTGATTATTGGCCATCTTCCCGGAAAGTGAAGCCTTCGCGATTGGAGGTTTGGGTTTAGCTGCAATCCGCTTTGTGGGCTTAATCTTCTCGGGAATGCTTTCTGTCTTTGACTCCTCCTTCGCCTCCTCAGCCGGCGTCTCATCCAGGAGGCTGAGAATCGGCAGACTCGCATATCCGGACGGTTGATTGAAGCGATTGGACCAGTGGAGACTAGATCTACGGGATCTGGACTTGACAGTCAACCATCCGTCATTTCCATCCGTTGGCAGGGATTTTGGCTCGGATTTCCTGTTGTAAA
>CAKKOB020000834.1:17078-34211 GCA_918844115.2 Phlebotomus perniciosus | reverse complement strand
ACATGTAAAGAATCGTTTCACGGGTATTTTTGATGGTTTATGGAAATTTTTAGAATGAGAATGATTTCAAACGAAATTTCAGAACATCGACTATAACCTAGGTATTTATCGAAAGGAAAAATACCCAACCACCCAAAGTATGTTTATCAGGGAGAGAGACGGAATGTGTGTTTTTTTATGTTTTTTTTTTTGGAAGAAAAAATCGATTAGATGATTGAATTTGAAGAGTATTTGGTGCTTCGATAGAGCTAGGAGGTTAGAGAGCTTCGCAGTGCGCCAATCTTTACAAGGTGAACTTGAATATATAGTTGTCAGTTTTTTCACCTTATTTTTTTTTCTTTTTTCTTCCATTTGTCTCACGCACACCATCAAAAATAATTATCCATCATCTTTCGTTGTTTTCTCTTTCGCGCGATTTTGCCGTTTTTTTTTCATTTGGTTTGTAAGTGAGACTCTCTGCACAGAGAAGACGCGGTAGAAAAAGAGAACAGAGCGCCAACACATAAAATTGTCTCAAATTAATATGGCAAAATTTCATGGTTTTTTAAAGGTAGAATTTGGCGGAGATCCATCAGGAATTGAGATAAAATTTAAATTATTTAATTCACGTGAGTTGCTTTTTAACGTGTTGGTCGAAGAGGGAGGGGTTCCCATCTTGAGAGATGGAAATGAGGGCAAAGTGACTTTGCAGAGTGCCTGGGTATATTTAGTTGGAAGAGAAGATTTTTTTTTAAATTACCGGTTCCAACTTCTATAAAATTGATTTTGAATTATAGAAAATTGAAGTATTAAAAAAAAGATAGGTATATGAAAAAACTTATTTTATAGGGAAAGGTCGGGTTTTTGGGGTAAATTAATGGTTTGTTCATGATCCCTGGATCGACTTTAGGGGGGAGAGGTCCCCGAAGACTCGAAGTCTCTATCTCCAACCGTTTAACCTCTAGATAAAAACAGACAGACACACGAACGAACGGACAAACGACGCAATTTGGATTGTAGTATTGCCCTTCCCGCATTATCGTTGCAATGCAAAATGACTGCGTGTGATTTTTTGATGAAAAAGGTGTGGTGCAGTTTTTATTTAATAATTTTTTTTTTAAAGAAGGTCTCATGATGCCAAAGAGATGGCACTAATATACTGTTGAAGTTGAAGTGTAACAGCACCTTGTACATGCATAAAATAATACGTCAGTTATAAATTAATAATTTAATCGGATGTATTGCCTTCTTTTCTCTCACTCAAAATGAAACGTTTGCTGGCTTCGTCGTTATTGTTTTTTCGAGGTATATAATTACAATTCAGAGGTAAGAAAGTCACGCAATATATGTTGCCTTTTTCTCTCTCTCTCTACCTTTTATCCAAAGGGGCTTTAGGTTTTTCATTTTCTTATATATAAACCACTGAAAAGCATTTTTAGAAGAAGGTGTACAATGCACTGTGAGTCTAATAATAAATGCACACTAATGAGAAGTTAATTTTCTTATTACAAACACTTCAAAATGGTGGATGACGTTTTCTGGTTTTATAAAAGAGTCGAGAGAGAAATTTCATGGAAAAATTTAGAGCAAAAATGCCTTCGTATTTAGAGGAATTTTCCTCTACGACAGCAATCGCAAAAATTTCTACAGGCATTACGTAGGAAATGATTCGTCATGTGATTCTACATTTCTTATATTAGTCAGTCATTGTGGTCGTAAAGTGAGTTTTGTGGAATTTCATGAGATTTCAGGGGCGTGAAGAGAGAGAGAGAAACAAAAATGATACCAAATTTAGGCGCTTCTATAATGACAAAGAAAATGGGTTAAAACATTGATGCGGAGCACACAATCTTAATCCGTCTGGTAATCTTTTGTAAGTTGATGAAATATTCTCATCTAGCTGAATCTAGAATAATGAGGAAAATTTACGCAATAGAATTTCATACGTTGATGGTTTGGATATTCGGGAAATGTTCTTCCCTTTCATTTTAGAAAGGGCGCATAAAATGTCACAACTTCCCAGTAACATCAGAAATTCATCTTGAGAACGAAATTATGCATTTTTCGAATATATTTTAGTATGTTTTATAGGGGAAACTAAGTTGCTTAGAAAGAGACAGAAATAGGAGCACTAAAAGTCAGGTTAAACTAGGTTAGGTTAGGCTAGGCTAAGCTAGGCTGTTACTAGCGATCTCTTATATAAAATATTTAAAATAAATTAAATATCAAAAATTTTATTATCGAATAAAGAAATACAAATCTTGAAATTAACAAGTCGGTTAACTCAAGAATCGAACCCAGAACCCTTAAGCCGCTAAGAAGCTTTCTTTTGATCCTGGCATCCCTAACATTTTTATTCGCTGACTTCTTATGTCAAAATCAGTTTACTTTTAAAACTAATGTTTCGGACAGCCCTCGGTTGTTGTGTATAGTTTGATGTTTAAACTTATGGTCTTGTCACACGGTAATATTTCTGCTAAAAGATTCTTACTTTTGAAAGCTGTTTAATCACATTTTTCGCTAGAAAACCATCAAATTTTCACCAGAAAAAAAATCTTTTCTGCATTTCTGAGGGATATCTAAACAAAATTTTCCTAAAAATACTCAATATAAGAGCAAAAAATAGTATCATTCAGTAAATTCATGAGCTTTTAATTAACTGAAAAAAAAGCTCCTGACCCGATTGATTAGCATTTTGGTCCTTCGAGACCTTCGATACTGATTTTTGGTAAAAAATTGATGGTTTTCTAGCGAAGAAAACATTATTAAATATCTTTCAACCGTAAGAATCTGTTGATAGAACAATTGCCGTGTGACAGCACCATAAATCTGCTGAATAGCGATGAATTTTTCTGCATATATCGCACTTTTCATGAGATTTTTCATGTGAAGTCAGCAAGAGATGCGATATAGAGGAGCATAAAATCTCGAAGGACATTTTGGGCGTAGTCCAAGTGTTTTTTTTCCTGCCATTTCTCCTTTTTTTTCTCTCTGTATGTCTCTCTATCTTCTCCATACATGGAGATTTAATGCAAACAACGTGCGTGGAAATTTTCTTCACCCTCGAATGGTGGGATAAAAAGAAGAAGAAAAGGGGGAGACAGAGGAGGTGAGAGCGAAGAATTCTTGTGGGCGGATGAAATGTCTAAATATTTATCGATGGTTGACGATGATGATGAGCAAATGGTTACTTTTAATATTAGCCATTTTATACCAGTAGCAGCAACATTTACGAAAAATTGGCGATTTTCGGGGGGTGTCTAATTTTAGCAAAAGGAAAGCACCTATTAATAACAATTGCTTAAATAATATGCCCACTTTCAAGCAGTTTTTCCCACCAGAGAGAATTCAGTGGGTGGTAGCTCCTCGTGTGGGTGTTTTATGTGTCTGTGAATTTTAATGCCTAGTTGCGGGATCTTTTCTCCTGGACAAGTGAGGAAAAATAAATAAATAAAAATGTATGCGTGAAAATGTGGGTGATATTCTCTCACCCAGGCAACCAACATATTAGGTGGGCGCGATGTGCTACTACCCAGTTGTAGGGTAGCTCTCTCGAAAAAAAAAGGGGATACCGGAGTTACAGGGAGTGAAAGAGAGGTGGTGGGTGTTTTGGCGACAGCGATGTTAGTTGATTTTTTTTTCGGGGTGACATCAAAGCGAGATGGATAGAGCGGGGCAGAAGAGGGTGGCACGAGTGGGTGTGGGTGGGCAAAATTCAACTATATATATGTTGCATATATATACATAATGGTGTGATTTTCTCGGTGTGTGTGTTTTGGGGGAGAAATTTTCCCAGCTCTTGAATATTAAATGAAGTACTGCTGCTCTGGCTCCTGGTGCTTTTATGTGTGCGCTTTGCTATCAAAAGAAAATCGATTTTTCTGGTGTACTTTTCGCGCAATTCTCTTCCCTCTCATGCTATGGGGTTGGTTATGCTGCTTCTTTTTTTTCTGCTCCTCTTCAAATCTGCAGCTTTTTTCCCATCCATATAAAACCCATCGCAGAGTAAAAGCTTCTGGTTGTATGTGTAATATAATCGAGAGGAAAAAAAATTGTGTGTGTTGAGAGGAAAAATTCAGTGATTTTCCGCACTTCCTCTCTTTTCCATATCATTTCACGTTAACCCTCTTCTCCATTGAAAGAGGCGCCCATCATGGAGAGAGTTTGTGTTTTTATAAGACGAGAATAAGGAAAAAATATTGTGTTCATCTCAGCAAAATTTGTGTGTGTCGGCGGTAAAAGAAAAGGTAATAAAGGAGGTTATAGGACGAGAGATTGATGGGAGTATATATAGCAGTAGTTTATTTCCTTCGAAATGATGATGATAATAGTGCACATGTTTTGGGGTAAAATTTGAGCTCCCCAGAGAGAGAGAGAATAAGAGGTAAATCAAGACAAAAGGATTGAGTGGTAAAAAGGGAAATTTCTCCCTTGTCTTCTTTCTTTCACTTTAATTCTCCCAAGTGAGATTGTACATAACAAGGAGGGAGAGAAAATTGCGAGGCAAAAAAAAAAGCTTGTAGCCATCTCGATGATACAAGGCGAAGTTCCTTCGCAACACGATTGGTATAAAAGACCATCAACCTACACATATTAACCACCCACATTTTCCCCAGTGACGTTCGACTGGTGGTATCGACCAAGAAAAAGGCCAATAGCGCTTAATTTTGTTAAACGTGCACACAGTAGTTGGGATAAGAGTGAGAAATTTTCTGGTGAAGAGAGAGAGAGAGGGTGGTTAGTGACTAAATGAGTGACTTAAGTGTGATTTTCAAGAGGAAAATGTGTCACGTTAATCCCCCAAACACTAAGTAGGTGATTTTATCCTTTAGTGATTTGCATAAACTGATTATAGAGAGAGCAATTTTCACCAACCATCAACCCCTCGAAAGTAAAAGCTTTAACACCGAAAAACATCATTTGAGAATTTTCTATTTCTTAGAGAGAGGGGGGCTATCATGGAAATCCCATTTCTGACACCAATAGCAAAGGGGGTTAAAAAAAGAGGTATATATTTGATGTGAAATTTTGCCTAAAAAGCATCCGGTGGTGAAAATTTAAAGATGGAGGCGCCGCCCATCTAATTTCCGGGGATTTGGTATTATAGTGTCGGTTTCATTGAAGCAACACAGCATTTTCAACGTCAAGAGAGAGAGAGAAATGGGGAGTAAAGTAAGAGTGAGAGAGAAAGAGGCGAAAACCTCATACCAAATCGATCGCGCATTTTCACCAAATGTATGTATCTTGTTTTCCCAACTTTCCCATGCACACACATACAAAGAGAGAACAGGCTAATAGAACACAGTGGGAAAGCACAGGGAGTCTGTGCGAAAAGGAGCATAAAGAAAATGCCTCGCATCCCGTGACTCTTCCATCCATACAAGTGAAAATTCAAATCATTACACATATACATTCAACTCTTCCCGTCTCTCATCTTCAGCACAGTCCCTCGCCCTGGGCATCCACGGTTTGTTGGGCGGGGGGTGGGGGGTTTGGTGCGGAGGTAGGAAAACTCTGAAATGTCAGCCATAACTGTTTGACACAATCGCAATCGCAACTAGAGACCAAGAGCAGCACAGCATCTCTATAGAATGGGGGTTTATCAATTTTACTCCCCGGGGGCATTTCCGCATTTTATCACGCTTCCTGGTTCACCCTCATGTCTCTCGTTAAAGTCACATTTTGAATTCCACCACTGCTCTATTTAAAGGCCTTGTCTAGTTGTCTTAGTATAATTTCAAGGTTAGTCTACGTTTGGCTTCGTTTCGATCTTACTAGTTGCCTTGAATTAGGGGGAGTTTGTCAGAAGGAATTAAGAAAGGAGAATAGGGATTAGGATCAGATAGTTTTCGAAGTGACTTGTTGCTTTGAAAACTTGAAATTAATTCAGGATGAGAAAGAACTTTAAGGGCAAGAAGCTTAGGAGTTGCTTGTTCTTAAAGAAAAGAAGGACGCCTGATTCGGAATTGGGACAGTTTGAAAAAATATCAATCTAAAGACATCTTCGGGTTTCGAACTCGTAACCACATAGTCGTCAAGTCGTTAGCTGAACTACTGAGACATTAGTTCAGTTAGTTTGTTCGATCGGATAAGTATTTTCGCATTAGAGGTCACATATTGTGCGTCCAGTGTGCTTTAAAATACAGAACTTATCCAAGAATATTGTTTTGATAACGAAACAATCCCATTAAAGTTGGAAAAAAAACTCGGCATTACCTGGATTTGAACTCGCAACTTTACAAAAAAAAAGTATCGAACTCAGAACTTTCAGAACAGAATACACCTCAAACACTGGTTAAACTTTTTCTTAAGGGTCCTAATAACATACCCCACTTCAAAGACATGGCGCTTCGGAGTTCGAATGCTGTGCGACAGGTGCATTTTGCAAATTTATTCTCCATTATATCCGCATAATGTGTGTACTCAAGTACTTATGATGATTGTGATAAATTTTCGGTGTAAAGATAATTGTATTCCAAACATCTTGTACATCAAGAACGGGAGGGCACACACAAAGCATCGACAGTTGAACACATGCTGTGTGGCGTTCTCAAGACCTTTCCTTTGGGTATAGAAGGGGAAGTTATGTAAATTTTCTAAGTTGATTCACCCCTTTTGCTCTTGAGGATTCCAATGATGGCATTAGGATGATGATAGTGTATCCCATGATGATGTGTATAGTGTGTGTTGTGAGAGAAATCCTTGACAAAGAAAAACAGGGTGGGTTCCGTTCGAGAGTTGTGCTGCTGCGGCGCGCTCTGACATTAAAGGGAAGGAAGGAAGCAAGAAGTAATCTTTGTATGATGTGTTTAGGGGAATGCGTTTATAGGGAGTTTAATATTGCTGTTGGTGGTGAATTTGAGAATCTTGTAGTTGGATCTCTCATTTCGTGTAATTGTTGCAAGGATCCTTTCTTTCTCAAAATTGTGGTGTAGTGGCTGCGCTATTGCGAAAACGACTCAGAGGAGGAGAGTAGGTGAATTCACATATTTTTTTCTCTATGGGTTGGCACTCATGTTTGTCCATCTTTTTCACTCTCTTGTGCTCTCAATCATATTATACTTTTTTGCTTTATGCTTCCTCGCTCTCTTTTGGCTGGTGGAACACTGCAAAGTACACCGTCATCATTTCACCACCATTGGAACCTACCGCGCGCGCGATGGTGGAGTACAATTCAAGTTTTGTGCCGAGAGAATTTACTCAAAACGTGCTGTATAGGAGACTCTATGTTGATATATATGTATATATATAGTAGCTTAGATATATATGTAGATATGTATGTTGGATGGTTGGCGAGTGAGATGGCATGAGAGGTGATGAAGTGGAGAGGAAGAGGCTAAATAAAAAGACGACGATGAAGAGTGGGCAAAAGCAAGAGGCATAATCTGCTGTTTTCTCTCTCTCCTCCCGACATTCGGATCAATATTTTTAGTTATTTTAGTCATGCTGTCGTGTTATACCAAATCGAAATGGTGTTGTGTGAATTCAACCGATATTCCAATTATTGTTACAACAAACAGAGTGATGAAGAACAGAATATGTGAGGGAGAGTAAGATATTTCTCTTCAAAAGAAAAAATCCAATTCAATCTTTTGTTGTTTTCAAAAGAAAAGGGGGTTGATTATATCAGTCAGTGATAGAGGTGTTGCTCTAGTGAAGTGTATGGTTTGAGGGGAAAAAAGTAACTCCTTTTAAAGTGAGGGATACAGAGTGACATTCACTTTTTGTGTCATCCAAGTTCAAGTCTCGGTTTAATAGAGGATATTTAACTATCAGACTAAATGACGTGGTTGTGTTCTTCAGGTGTCGTCATTCCGTCATCCATGAATTATGACTTAGGTATTGATTTTCATTTAATATACATATATATATTTCTTTTTACACGATTTTCCAACAATCTATTCTATATAAGACAGGGAGCTGGCTCATTTTAAATTGACTGGTTTATATTGATGGCGCGGGCAAATGAGTGTAAATTGTGTGCTGGCAATCAATTTGAAATTAATTGAAAAACGGTGCGTGCGAGAGAAGAAAATGGTGGTGATGATGGAAGAAATGCGCCAAGAGTTTGTGTGTTTCAGGAGAGTAATTTGTCGCCATATTCATTTTCTCAACCAACAAATAGATGGTGCCACGAATCCATGACCTTTTCGGTCGGTCGGTGTTCAAGTCCTATATACACTCTTTTGCTCAATTGTGCCTCTCTCTCGTTCTTTCTCACTTTACAATTATGTATATACACACATTCTATTGAAGAGAAGAAGAAGAAGTAAAAAAAAACACCAATACATAGAGATCTGCATACTATGTATGATTATGTGTGTATATATATGATTGAGAAAAAAATATAGTACATTTGTTGATCGTTTTACACACATCAAAAACGGTATTTAACTCTCTCGTCGTTCCTCGTTTTTTCCACAACTTTATTCCTCTCTCTGTTGTTTTCTTCATATTTTTCCTTCGTTGCGCCTTCTCTATCTCGACTACTATAAGCTTTTTATTAGTTGCTATGTTGGACAAGAGAGAATCCGCGCACTCTATAAATATAACACACCTCTCTATATAGTATGGAAAAATGTAAATTATAGGAATTTGAAAAAGAGGAGCTTATAAAGTGAGCGCACATATTAATGTACATATAGCACCATCTCTTTTCTCTTTGTGGAGATATATCTCTTCAAGAAGCTCTCCTCCTCCTCTTCCCTCCTTTATGTCGCAGCGATGAAGATGAATTCTAATTCAGCAGAGCCAGTTGGTTGTGTTTCGTACTTAACTTGATCTTTTTTTTTTGCTCTCCACTCGGTGAATTCTTGCCTTTTTCATTTTGTTCGACATTTTTTTTTGTTCGTGGAATTCTCGTATCTGTCGCGCAATTTCTTACCCAACAATTATACATGAGTAGGGGATAGTGGGGCACTTTTGGGTTCAGAAAAGTCTATATAGTCTTTTTGGGAATACATATTTTGATAAGATGACCAGCTTTTCTAGCGTCTACTTGCAGCAGCATTCTGAAATACTATTATCTCGTGTGCAGAAGTGCCCCGTTTCTGTGTCCGAATTTGTCCCGACTTTGCGGTTTGCAAATATATAGGTCAATGCCCTGTTGGATCGCTTTGAAGTTAGAAGTTCCCTTAGTTCAAAAGTCATGCGATAAGAGGTAGTGTCCGAAACTGTCCCATCTCTCCCTAACACAAAATATCTACTTTATTTACAATATCATGTTATATATTGTTTGATATCGCTCGTGTGTCAGAACAGTGAAAAGCGCTAAAGTGTGATGATGTGATTTTTCGGATTAGGGATCTTTAAATCAGAGACGGAATATTTTAAAGTATTCAAGTTCGACTTAAGATCTTTTGATATGCAAGAAACGCGAGAAGAGATTATGTATTGGACAATTTTGATTTTCTCCGCGGATTAGTCATTGGATGCTTCTGCTTGAAAGTCTATCTATGCCTTAAGTTTAAGTGGGGTCTAAATAGAAATCAATACTGCTGGTGCTCTCGTCGGGCTGTAAAGTGTGCAATCAACACATAAAATCGATTCAATTGCTGCTTCAACTTGCCTCTCGCGCTGCCAACAATCTCGGTGTTGTACTTTTAAAAAGTTCAATTTAATATGTGTGTTTGTTTGCGCGCGACTTGAAGGAAACTCCTAATGTATGCATGTATGGTGAATAATTGAAAAGCAAAAAGAGAAGAAAAAAAAGTTTTGATAATTGTATTGGAAGTTTTAGAGTCATAGCTTCATAAGTGAGGAGTGATGTTACTTGTGAGAGGGACAGAGAGGTATAAAAAAAATGGTATAGTGTTTTGTGGGAACGAGAGGGAAGTGGAGTTGAATACCACATTAAAATATATATCGTGTTAATGGTGAAGTTGGTTGAGTTGTTTAAAATTAGAAATAATTTATTTGAGTTACAATCTAATCGCTAGAGTGGGATAGAGACAGTAGGAAAAAAGCTTCTTTTTTGTGGGTGAGCAAACTCCTCTATTGCGCTTTTTTCCTCTCTTTCCCGCACACTCTCTCGGACAATTTTCAATGGGTCATGATGAAGAAAATAGTTTTGTCAGTTCAAGTGTATGATTTACACACGTTTTTCCGTGTTCTCTCTGCCATTTTCTCAATATCATTTTTTTTATTTTATCTGAAACTATATAAGTGATGATTATCTTTCCCAAGTTAGTGAAGATTATTCATTGTGAAGATAGTGACGTATTGATGGAATTTGGATGTGTGGTGGGGGGCAGGGAGGGAGAGTGTGTCTTTATAACATCCGAACGTGAGCCACTCGATAATCCACCATTTTCTTCACTGTTGCGTGTTATCGCCATTTTTCTTGGGCCTTTGGATGTTCTTTTGTTTCGAGTGGCGCATAATATGCTGTGTATGCTGCTACTCTCCGGTGTGTGACGCGGGTGAGTGGGGGAGGGCCACATGTAGAGAGAGGGGAAATGTATGGATGGACACAGAAGAGAAGAGATGGTGAGATGATGATACACCAGCTGAGAAGATCGGGTAGTGTTGCCACCGTGAGTGTTGCAAAATGTCCAAACGAAGCGCATCGGCGACGGTGTGATTGAGGTTGGAGAGTTGGAGGAGAGGAGGAGGGGGGACAAGAGAGCATGGGGTGAATGTGGACCAGAAAAGGCAAAAAGGGAATTGATAGGAGAGACTCAAGCTGTGTGCGGCCATCTCTGTCCTACCAATGTGAGCGGAATGGGAGCTATTGAATAAAACACCCATGTTTGGATGCGGTGGAGTCCAAATGTGCAAGTAGTATACATATATTTATGTATGCGATGGGTTATTGGCTAGTAGTATCTGGTTGTGAAGTTTCGCCAAGGCTGTTGTCCTTGTCTCTTTTGTATACCCATCAGGGGATCCTCTTCCACATCACTTTTTTCCCCTTCCCTCCCCCGCATATACGGGGGAGCTCTCAATATATTATATGTATGTGTGGATAGGTAGTACCATGGCGTTTTGAAAATTGTCTGTGCGGGGCTTGTGTCCCCACTTTTTGATGGCCTCCGCAGCCGCCGTTGCTTCTCGGCTACTGCAGCAAAATTCGCCCCGAACCTCTGTAGCGACATATGATGGTGTGATACCGACAGTATGTAGTCGATTGAGGAGTGCAAAGTGCTGGCTTTGGGACGGTTGATACATCATTTCTTCAATATATATACATCTCTACACACATATATTCACTGATGGTTTTCTCACATCGCATGGATTTTATGGAGTGTGGTTTCAATCCAAGCTATTTTCACATTTGGTGTATCAGATGAAAATGCCATTGGTGTGGTTGTTGTTGTTGTGAATCCACTTCCTCATCGGGTCACCTTTTTTTTTTGCTTCTCTCTATACTCCATACACCTCTTTCTCGTTACATCTTGGCTGATCTGACATTTATTTAAAGTCTCTCACATTCCCACCAGTATCTCATCTACCGTCGGTGACAGTGAAGGTGTGACTGACGAGCATTAATTCGTAATATGTGAGAGAATTTTCCGTAAAGAAAAACACTTAGTAATGTCACGTGTTCGATGTTAGTAACCGCAAGTGACCAGTTACAAAGGAGGACTTAAAAACCATATCGAATAATTGAGGTATTCTACGAAAAAAAGAACGAGCTAATTTTATACTGTTACAAATGGTGAATGTGGTAAAAAAAAGATATGAATGAACGATTACTCGTTGTAAGTCCGCGTAGAAAAATTTTGTAGTGAGAGGAATTGAAGAAAGAAAAAAAAGAACGCCACTGTATCACAACTTCCAAGGAAAAGAGATCATTTGAAGAATGGGAAAAGTAGGGGATCCCAGAGGCGGCGTAAAGTGACAAGTTCGCGGTTGATAGTGTCTGAAATGTCGTGAGTGACAAAAATGTCAAAGTGGATTTCTGACCCGATTGTTGAATGATAAAGAAAAGAAACAAGAAAAGTAGTAACAGCAGAGTGGACCGCACCAGCCAACAGTAGGTTACTGACTGACTCAAAATGTTGACTTGCCAAGAGGCAAAACATATAAAATTCCATTCTGTTTACCCGCAAAGTTATTTGGCTGTGTGTTCGTATTTTACGGTAATACGAGAGGAAGAGCGAGAGAGTGTTGAAAATACTGTAGGAGATTGTGAATCGGGTATATAAAGTTGTCTACGGTTATACAAAACATACACACATACACTCGTAGTCATGCTCAATGAGTGACTGTTCGATTAATAAAAGCCAGACGCCGCCACAGCCGCCGTCTGGTGTCCCACCGAGTAACCAAACCAATCAGCCAACCAACCCACCGAATGCACATAGCGCAAGGCATATATTTCCGTCCGTCGTAGGTCGTCGGTATTTGGTACAATATACTTTAGCGCGCGCTTCAAGTACATCGTCTGACACTTCTACAAAGATACAACTGTCAAAAGCATGAGAGAGAGAGAGTCACGGTTCCGCTCTCAGCACGCGATTCATCAACGATTGGTAACCGAATGAGTAAGTCGTGTGTACGGAACGCAATGTGAGAATGAATCGTGTGTAAAGAGTCTTGATATCAAACGTGCTGAGAGATCTCTCAGGGAAATAAAGTGAGAGTAAAATGTCTCTCTCTCTCTCTCGTCACGGATCTTTTGGTGTATTGTTCGCTTGACTTTAAAGTGACGCGCAGTCGCGCTTTAATGTGGCGCTAGTGTATCGGTATATGTCGGGGTATACGGTTCGTGAGATATATGTAACGACGGGGACGGTGATAAGGAGAGTTTGTACCGAAGAGTGGCAATGGCGTAGGGCAATGTGTGTTTAATTCCATGTTATGCTTATAGGGGGCACAGAGAGTATGAATTTTTCACAGCGGTGTGTGTTGCCAGAGTGAAGTTCTCCACCTTGTCGCTTTTTGTGTCTTATTTTTTTTCTACTGCTGCCACTTTTGCCTCCTCCTTCACTCTGTGCTGGTTCTCCTATAACCATGATTTTTCGTATTAATCGCGTGTGAGAAAAAGTGCTGAGTGTGCGCTCCGGGTTGTTGCTTATATATGTGTATGTATATGTTTGAAAAGAAGTAAATCTGGCAACTTGAGATCCGGACCAGCTGATCGGTGGGAGTGAGATAGACTGATATTACGTATTTTTCGATAAATAACATCGCGTTATATCTCTTTCTCACCCACGTGCTGCATGTTTATAATTGGATTCTATATACCGTACATGGGAATATAATGTTATAGAATATAGAGTGGGACTCGATTTTTTTTCTATATAGAATTTTCGTGTTATAATACAAGAGTGTTGATATTCTACGTTCTTCCATATTTGCCTGTACAGAGAGAGAATGGATCTTGATATATGTATATATTGTTGGGTTGACGAGGTTGTACGCGATGTTGGCGACTGCTAGGAGGATTGTGGAAGTAGAGAAGAAGAGAGAAGTGTGTGACGCGTCATTCGGGACGATGTTGGTTGTTGAGAGAGAAGAAGCTAAAGGCAGAAGGCATAAAATGTGTTTAATATAGCGCGCGACTTCACTATTAATTCCGGTTTGTGCCGCACCATGTCGTTGCTATCATGAGCATTGGTTACTCCTCATCCAAACACTTCCCCATATATATACCATTATAGTGTGTAACAAGTCTGAGAAATTCGATGAATTCAACCGAAAACCTGTATCTCTCGGTGTTCTCCTGCAATGTGAGATAATGTTGCTTTTCGTACTCAATGTTTCTTATGCTTTGGCGATGATATAGAGAGTATAGATGGCGATATGTCTCTCATTTCTTCTCTCCCTCAGTTGATGGTCTCATTCTGTGGAGTTTTGGTGTTATTTGGTCTGTACCAAGGGTTTTTCTCTCTGGGATGCTAGGCTATTAAAGTGAGTGTGGGTGTGTGAGAAAAAAAAAGGGATTTGGCCACTTTATTGGGGGGTGGAAGGTCCTGGGATTTTTCCACTCTCTTGCAACATAATTGGACCTTGAGAGGTCTTCACTTTGCTAAACTCGCAATGAAGTTTTTATTTTCTTTATTGTTTCATTTGTAAGATTTCCGAATAGTGCAAATACTTGGAGTTTGACTCTGTGTTGTTGGGAGATAAAAGGCATATTCACCTTGTGGATTGCATAGTCGCAGAGAGACCTACATGCCGCGTTGAAAAAAGCGAAGAACGGTGAGATATAGAGACTCTCTCTCTATAGCTAAAAATTTTCAAGTGGGTAATGGACTTAGAGGAGGAAAAAGATTTGCACATTGGTGGCTGTCTTCGCGAAGGTGATTGTATGTGCCCGTGGGGGGAAACCTCTGCGAGCAACGAGATGAGATTCGAGAAAAAGGGATACTGGCGGTGCGCTGTTGTCACTTTTTCTCAGGTCAACCCAGTGAGTCATTCGGCCTCATCCTGACAGGATTAATAACAAGAGCGTGTAATTCGGGTGAAATTTTCTTTGGTCCTTCGGGTGTTTAGGGATAGTTTTTTTTTCGGTGAAATAAAGTGCGGGTGCAGGAAAAGAGAAGCAAGGACCCCATTTAGTACACAAAGTCTATGGCATTCGTCAGCAGAGTTGGTCTGCTGCTGCGGTGAAGGCGCGGAGGGTGGGTTGGGAGAAAGAGAGAAAGATTGTATGTGAAAATGGCTGAAAGTGTATGTGCGGAAAATTTTCTCGTCCTCGACACTCAGTGTATTTTCACCGTATATATAGGTATAACTTGACGTAATATTGATTTTCCAAGTGAAACAAACCTTTTTTGGTAAAATCCGATAATACACAGGAGTAATATTGCTGGGTGAGGTTGCTCTTTCTCTCTCACACTACAAGAGCAACACTATATATGTATGTATATGAGACTTTTGTGTTGTGAAATGGTATTGAGTACACTTTTCGTTTGATAGAAGTTATGAGATTTTTTTTTCTTCTCTCTACTTTGCGTTTTTTTTCGCCTTCCGAAAGAACCAACTGTGAGATTGTGGAAAATTTTACTCTTGGACGGGGGTTATAGGCAAAAAAAACCGATCCATTGGTGGTTTTTCACTACCAAAAGAAGCTTATCGTCGTCATAAATGCGTTGTCTCATCGAATTGGGTAGTCTCGATCTGAAAAATGTAAGAGGTGACAGGTGGGATACTTATACTTTGAAGTTTTGAGGAAGTTGTATTATGTTGATCATTTAAAAGTAATTTGAAAATATCAAATTTATTGAATGTGACGTTTCTGCAATGAAGCGTTCTTTTTTTTCCTTTTCTTATTTCAAGTGAATTATTTCACTTATTACAAAATGTCGGTAATTTACCAGTTGCTTTTGTGTTTGCTCTATTGACATGCCACGGAAAAGAAAGTGTAGCTTTGCCGAGAGAGATATAAGGAACAAAAAGAGATCAAATGACAGGCGTGTGCTGAGTGGTTAACTGGTGAGGTTTGGGAGGAGGGAAAGAGAGAGAGAAAAAAGTGGCAGAGCATTGATGGAAATTTTTCAATCTCGAGAAAACAATATTGTGTGTTTGAGGGAGAGATCACACGCAAGAAAATATAGGAAAAAGAATTGACAGATGGGACAGAGACGACGACAAAAAAACGTGTATGTGTCGCCGACGACCAGGGCAAAATTGGCAACAGTGTAATTGATTTAAATTTATTTAAATTCATCCATTTTTGTCTCTTTTCCGTCTGCTAGTTGACGACTTTTTTTTTTCGTTGCTGTGAGCGCCTCTGTTGTCTTGTTTCTCGTGCACATAGTTGCTTCACATTTTCTGTGATTATTTCACTACTCAATAGCAAAATCCGCAAGTGAGATTAATACCTATGAGTGTGTGTGTGTGTGTTTGTCCGACTAGGGTGTGTGAATGTGTATGAGTCACACGGAGGGAGAAAATTAATCTAAAAATGTAATTCATTGGAATTATTTCTTG
This sequence comes from Phlebotomus perniciosus, assembly GCA_918844115.2. Classification (NCBI taxonomy): domain Eukaryota; kingdom Metazoa; phylum Arthropoda; class Insecta; order Diptera; family Psychodidae; genus Phlebotomus; species Phlebotomus perniciosus. Next base: position 18,350 of record CAKKOB020000834.1, on the reverse strand, counting down.
CCATCTCACTCCATAGCATTTTATGTGGTATCTCTCTTCTCAGGCCAACAAAACACTCAATTTAGTGCCACAGCAAGTAAAACTGAGAGAGTAATAACCACTTGAAAAGTCCAAGTTAAAATAAAACGTAAAAAGAAGAGAACCTGCGAGGAACGCGCAGAGACAAAAAAGAAAAATAATATATAAAACATTCAAGAAAATATGACATTAGTGTGAGTGTTTAACTAAAGAAATAAAAAAAAAGATAAAAAAATGACTTTTGCGAAGAGACATGACAAAAATATTTTGTAAAAAAAAGTTGATAAAAAAACATGATTATCAAAAAAGTGAATGATTTATCAACAATTTCGGCCATATAGACAATATTCTGCACACATTCTGACGGCAAATGCAATTCTGCTATCTTGTCTGTAATGGCGGCGTTCACCATTCAACGATTCAGAGTGAGTATTGAACATTTTGCGGGATTATCTCTGACTCTGTGCGCTTATCCACATTCTTTAAAAATCGCTTAATCTTCCACTGCCCCATGGGCGGTTTTTTTTCTGTATTTACTCGCTGAAATATTACTGCTTTGAAGCACACGAAAGAAGTATAAAAAAGATGTCTTTAGATCCAATGTTAAAGGAAAGAAGAAAAAATCATGCCAATTTATACTGTAAACATAGTGATTTAATCACAAAACCAAGGTCACCATCTCGAAAGTGTCTTGCGAATGCGTTTGACTCTCCATAATAGAAAAGTAAAGTAAAATTGCGAAAAAGAAGGCAATAATGCGGTTGAATTGTGCGCCATTGCGAAAAAAAATTGATATTAGACATAAAACACACACACACATACCTTCAAAAAAAGAGATATTAGATTTTATGGACTTGCTGGGGAATGAACGGTGCGAAAATCAACATTTTCTAATTACTATTTAGAATAATCTTTCGGTGGAGAATAAAGTGCGAAATATAAGTCCGACAAGAGTAACGATTTAAAAAAAATGTATCTGGGTCAATTAATTATGCTGATTGCCCATGTATGTGGTGGCTATATGATTTTTTTTCCTCACACACAGACGCTCTTGTCAGAGAATGTGTGCAGCGAGAGAATGCAGTAAAAAAAAGTTAATTTGTCCAGTAATTGCCTTCTGCAAGTCCCTCATTTAAATCTGTTTGTCAACGAGGAAACTATTTTTTACAGTGTAGGTTTCACCATTCTAGGCGAGGGGGGAATCATTCTGCAATCTGTTGTACGAAACTTCATCTTGTTTCCGTTAATTAGCAG
>CAKKOB020000834.1:3674-16978 GCA_918844115.2 Phlebotomus perniciosus | reverse complement strand
TTTCTTTATTTTGGCTTAGTGTTGACTTTCAAATTGGGTTTCAGAGTTTGATGTGCCAGCTATAAAAAGGGGATTAAGTGGAAGAGAGATATATCAGCCATAAATCCAATTTCAATTCTCTATTTTCTGTGTGTTGTGTTCACTTCAATATCATTTTGTGGATTTCTCATTGCGAATAAAACTAAAGATGTTGTCTCTTCTTATCGATCCTATTATATGTTTTTTTTCCAACCCCTTATAAAAAGTCCCTGGGATTCGTTTTGTCGCCCATGCATTTGTTGAATGGGGTGGTGGGGTTGGGGGGAGGAGAGGTGGTTGGTATATAGCTTCTAATATTGATTCCCTGGTTTGTTGCTTCAACTGCGGGGCTCTGTACAACTGCTGTGAAAGTTTTTGAATCTGTTCGCGTCATTCGGTGTGTATATTGTACAAATGGAAGATGACTAGGCGGTGGGTGGTGGGAGGAGGTGAATATGGATGGTTGTTTTTTTGAGGCTGAGGTGAGAATATATGCAAAAATACAATATTGATCGGACAGTTGTTGTAGTATAACTCTAAAAATGGGAGATTAAGAGTATGAACTCTCGCTCGTTCGGCTTTTTCAACCGTCCAACAGCCGAGAAGTTTGCGATGTTTGACTGGATATTGTGTGTGCCTCAGTGGCGCGGCGAGGTTACCTCAACAATATAATGCAATGGTGCACAGTGAGTAAAGTGGAGTGTGCGAATGAGAGGGTCAATTCGGTGGGAGGGAGAGAGATGGATAGAATTGAAGCTAATTTAATTGAATATTGCAAAATAACCATTACTTTCTAAGTTCCCAACACAAGAGTTGAGAGAGCGAGAGAGAGAGACCCAATATCGTGTTGGGGCTTTCAAATGGGATGTTTTCGATACCCATTACTCGGTTGGATGTCATAAATTTGATGGAAAGATAATTTTGTAAAGTGTATTTTTTAATTTTTTCTCTGGTACTTTTCCCTGGGCGCCCAATGATGGCCAAAGAGTCAGTGGAAAAAAAAGAACAAGAAAAAAATCGAGGGATGTGAAAATGACGGTTTTCTGGTGAGACGTCGCGGTGAATTTGTTGGGCGTTGGCAAAAGTGTGGAAAAGGGTATTTTAATATAAAATACGAAGGACAGAAGCTTGAGAATGAAAAAAGGGAAGTTATGTATATATCACAAGCTAGTGTATATAGCATAGCAGCAGATTGTTCGGCGCTGCTGAAGAAAAGAAAGAAGAAAAAAGAGTTTTCATCCCTCGATTTTCGCGTTTTATTCACAATCAGGGTGGGTTTTTTTTTCCAACTCCTCCGTGTTATAAAATCAATGACAGTTCTTATATGGTTGGCTTTTCCTCTCCTTGTGCCGCACACAAAGTCTATAAATTGCGTCGTAGAAGTAATTAAGGGGATGAATTCGTGTTATGAGCGATTTGGTTTTGTAGAGGCGAGAGAAGGACTTTGCGAGTCAAGGGGTGAGTCAGCCATGAGGGACAAAGGACTACCGAGTATATATAATCTTGCGGGAAGGAATGGAGGATTACAAGGGCTGGACTCTCCGCGATGTTAGAGAGAAGGCAAAATCATTGTCCTACGAAGAGATTTGTTTCTCTTAAACAAACCCATTGAACGTCATTATCATTGAATGGAGGCTTTTTTTGTGTTGTTTCTGGATTGTTTCAAACACCCAGAGAGAGAGTCAAGAACGAAAATCTCTTTAGAAGATGATGATTTTTCGATTCTTGAATATTGAATATTTTTCGTTGTTGGCAAAGAGACAGAGGCCGAGAGAGATGGAGTGGAGAGTGAGAGAGGAAAATTGTGTGGAAGCATTTTTATAACACAAATAATACATAATGTAAAAGAGTGTTTTAACTTGGATACCTTCTCTTCCACTCGACAGATCAATATTAAACATGCCTTTTTGTACATAAAAGCGTCAAGCTTATGTAGAATAGAAAAGCAGAGCCTTCAATATAGAAGCACAGAGAGAAGTGAGCTTATATGTGCTATATATTTATTACCCAAATATATATATGTACATGGCTGAATTCTCGATATCTTGCTCTCTTTCTTGTGCACACAGAGTGAGTTTGTGCCAACGATTTTGTATGTGACACCGACGAATGTGAACCAACTCCAAAAACCAATTGTACAAGAGCTCTTTGACGCATTCATTTGGCCCTCTCTTTTGCACACCCATTCACCATCTCCCTTGCGCAATGTTGCCAAAGGACTGTGATATGTTGGTGGATGTTGTCTTCTATCGCGCGAAGGTGCTTCATTCCCGGAAATTTTGTACACCCAAAACACCCGAATTCTAAAGTCTCACTCTCTCATCGATTGGCTCGAGGAATGCAAAATATCCTCAATCTAAAATCTAATACATAGAAATTGGTCATTTTCCGGATTCAAAGGTTGTATATGATCGATTGAAATGATTGAAAATCAAAATTGTTGCAATCGTTTCAAAATTCGAAATGATCAATGTTAGACTAACCTACCTCCAACTTCAATATCCGCCATTTTGAAAATTCTAGAATAGGGATCGGACTCAAAACTAATCATGTCGTATTTTAGGTTAAGACCTTTTCAAAGATATATCGCTATCGTCCCTGCATTGCCCTTAACCCAAGATACAGAAGGCCCAGGTTTTGACCTTGGCTGACCTTAATTTTCATTGTCAACTTTCGAGTTTACTATAAAAGAATCCCATCTCCCATAAACCGATTATGTATGTGCTTGTATGCATTATCCAGGTGAATGCTAATATTCAGAGTTATCGGATTAATGCCTACATGCCACTCTATATTTTGCTATGTACAGAGATTTTGCATAATTATCACCTTGAGTCAACAAGGAATTAGCACTTGCAGAAATATTGACAAATGATTGTTCAGGATGTTGTCTTTCCGATTACGGTAATAATTGGATTATGGTAATTGTCCTGAATAATGGACGAGAGATGAAGTCTTAAACCTATTATTTAAATTTAAACATAAAAAAAATGTTTTACTATTATCAGAATCAACCAGAAAACTCATTTATTTGTTAATTAAGTGTGGATGGGTAAATTGAATGTGAATTAATAGTGTGATTAGCCCCTTTTGTGGCCTCATCACTGCCTCACTAAATCACTATCATGACGGAGCGATCGTGTGATATTGTAGGATTCACACATTGTTACATTTATGGCCGGTAAACGGCCAAAAGAGATCTCTCTCTCTCTTTGACTTGAATATAGTTTTTGGGTGTTTTGTTGTTGTATTGAAGCTTATAAGAGGGTGAATTTGATGAAAGGGAGAGATTGGAAGAGAAGAAGAAAAGAACAAGGAGGAAATATTCCCTAGCATGTAAACAAAATATATTTTTTTTCCTCTTCCCTGGTGTTGATATTCATGCTTGAGTTTCGACTGCCAATGTGTATGCTATATAATTTTCTATTTATATCGACAGTTTTTCGGTCGGTAACTAAATAGAGAATTCTCAAGCGATAAGAGGACAACTCATAATGGGGTACATTTGAGTCAATAACAATGTAATTTGTATGTTTCTCTTTTCTTCACGGCTACTTGTCTCACTCGATCACATTACGAAAATATATATATAGCTGAGATATTAATTGGTGAGGAAAATATAATATGGGTGAGAGTGGAAAAGTTTGGGTGATTTCTTTTTTTTTTGGGGGGTTTTTGTTGAGAGCTTTTCAAAAAAATATTGAGATGTCATGCCTCATAAGGTTTTCCCTTTTAAACGTCTAATCGGGCAACATAAAAACCAAATATAAAAAAAAATTCTCCACTGATTAATTAATCATAACACTGTTAGTTAAGTCAGGAATGGTGTGGTTTGCCTCTTTGTTCGGGGTCTGACAGTAATTTCATTAGCCGCGTTGAGAGGGCAAAAAAAATCGCGCACTTTTCAACTGTATTTGTTGCGCCTCTGAGCAATATACACAGTGGTTAATGCTTGGGCGTTTTTAAATCGGACACTGAGAGAAAGAAGAGGTTGAACAACAACAACAAAAAAGAGTCATTGAGATGTGCATCTGGAGTGAGTGCGAATGAGATGGCGATCTTTCTTTTTTTTTTATTTATTTTATTTTTTGTAATAGAAAAAGTAAGTTGCATTAAATGCTCAACAGAGTTCAGTTATTTCTCTGTGTTGCTTTGGAACAACATTATATATTGTGAGACAAAATCGGAATTCCTAACGAGATTTCTCTCCTCCTATAACATCTCACAAAATATCCACCAGAGTTGTCACTTATCTCATTCTCTTGCTCACTCTCATGGTGATTTGTGTGCTATTTGGTACGGTGTTTGTGGTGAAAAAGTGGTATTTTATCTCCATCATGGTGGAAAATATGATTGAGTAAAAAAAATATGTCAGTTGCGGTTGTTGGTCTGTTTTTTTCTTCTACTCATAGATTCAATTGACAGTGTAATCTGTCTGGTAATGGAATTGGAGACTTTTACGACATGTTAATTGCTTCTTCCTACTCTACAACTCTTTTTTCATGGCTTTATAAAAGCGCAAACACACTGTGTGTAGTGCTTAGAGATCTTTGCTTTTTTTGTATATTTGCGCTAATCCTCGTGTGCTAAAGTTACGTCAAAAAGTGACACCTTCGATGACAGGTGGGTGGGTGGATGTGAAAAAGAGAGAGAATTTCCCCCCATATACAGTATATATAATTACCTAATTTGCAATTTTGATCGACATTGGGTGATTATATTAAAGAGATTTTTGTCAGCCATTTTGTACGTGACGTCATTTTATTGTGAATCTCTGAGTTTTCCCATCGCGATTCGGAGGAGATTGAGACCGAAAGAGAGCGACACACAATTAACCATTATATATGTACATATATATGTAATATTGCTATGAACAAGAGAGTGAGAGATTATTCTCGTGGGAGAGATTGTCTGCGTGTCTGATGTATGAAACATCTGAGAGAGAGAGAGAGAGAGACCTGCTGTGAGAGAGCGTAGTAGTAATGGTAGTATATAAGTAGTCTGAGAGAGGAGAGAGATGTGCGCGCATCATCGAACCCACGTGGTTGCTGGATGAGTGGGTGAGAGTGTATTAGGTGTCTGGTTGTACTATGTATGTATGTATGTGAGACTTGATGACGATTTCTTTCTTTAATCTCTGCATGCATCAAGTCGGCACTTTACTGAGAGAGTGGAAAGCACATGCGAGAGAGAGAAATTATCTCTCTCTCTCTCGCTGTCGGATCTTGCTCTCTGTCTATTTACAGGGCTGAATTGACAGAATTGATAAGGCGTATCGCTAATACGTGATTTTTTCTCCTTTCAACTTCTATCAATGAAATTTTTGTAGTCAGTCACAAAGTACAACTGGATGTAATCCTTTTGTTTATATTAAAGGGGTTTAATAATAATGAGAGAGAGAAAAAACTGGAAGATTTATTATTTTATAGGTATAAAGGTTATTGACATTCTTCTGGGGAGGAAGAAGTTTGACAGAGATTTTGACATTTCGGACGAGAGCATAAAGGTTTCCTTGAAGAGAGAGAGAGAGGCTGTGAAAAGTGGGGAGAATGTAAAGAGAAAGAGAGAGGATGTGCGTGGGAGAGAGTATCCTTGAGAGTTTGGCTACATTACCCTAGGTCCATATTGATTCCCGTGTCTCTTCACCTAGAAGCCTAGATACAACTCTGGATGGGTCGGGAGGAGAGGGGAGAGAGAGACGATTGTGGGGCGTAGGGGGGGTGTAAAGAGAGGAAAGTGACAGAGTGTGAAAGAGATGGAAGATCATGAATGCAGATACGGTGGAATGTGTAATTGAGTGTGAGAGATAGAGCAAAAAGATATGGAGAGAGAGAGAATTGATGATGAAGAGAGGGAGAATCACGAACTAAAGGCAGATGAGAGGAATATGCTGTATGTATGTTTGAGAGAGACTTTAGTATATTTTGTACATAAGTTCCGTGTACTTTTGTGTCAAATGGCAAATAAAATTCTTCAATAAAGTCGTAAGAGATATTGCGTGTCTTTTTTTTCTCACTGTTTTTCCTTCGACAGAGCGCAATTTTTTTTTTTGCTTTTGTGATTCTTATGGTGCGCGAGAAGGATGTTGAGAGGCCAAATTATGTGGGCAGAAGAGAGATGTTGAGAGATGTTTTTCTTTTTTTTTTCGTTGCTCTCTGGTGTGTTATATGCCTTTTATTTAATAAGTGATGTTATGTATGCGCGCACTTGTGGAAAAAGATAGTCAATATTCCAATTTTGTGCTCACATCATGCATTAAATCCCCAACAGAGGAAAAATTGAACGACTGTTGTGCCTTGGCTCTGCCTTGGGAGAGAATATTATCTTCCGATTCGTATCAGTGTGACTAATTTTTTGGGTATTCGCAGTGTACGATTTTTCTCAGACAAGAGTGTGTCGATTTAAATAGATGGTGAAGTCTCTCATTTTCGGGATTATTATCCCTTTGTAATGAAGGATAGTTTCTTAGAACAATTTCTCTCTGAGTAATTTAAGGGTATATACCGTAGGTATGTGTGTAGGATTACCTATGCGTTATGTTGAGATAGAGATTATATTAACAAGAGAGAAGTGCTGCTTCACGCGAAAAAGGTGACCATAAAAGGGAGGATATAGACCTTGGTGTTGATGTGTTATAGGAACAGAGAGAATAAAGATAAAAGCTGACTTGTCGTTTGTGTGTTTAAAATGGAGCAAAGTCATTGTTGTTGGTTGTTGTATATAGGGAATATTTTGTGCCTCTGAAGTATAGTTGCGTTTTTTTTTTTGGTATTTCACCTTGTTCGTAATTCGCCATTTTGTTTGTATTTGCGTATAAAACACAATCATCCCATCCATCGTCTTTCGTGTTCTCGGGGGGCCTTTTTGCTTGTTTTCTCACTCAAGCATTTTTCGTCCCATCACCCGTGCCGCCTCGGGTTCTCGCCTCGTCGCCATTGTCGATGCCATTTGAGCATTGTAATATCTCTCAAAAAAAGAAGAAAAAGATAAATTCGCGAATAGAAAGTGTCTCTCTAGTTTAAATCTCTAAAAAAAAGTATTAGGGAATGGCGGGTGGAATTGCGAGAAAAAAATCCGCTGATGTATTTGAGAATGTGTGATGCCAATTTTAATTTATTACTTGTTTAGTCTTGCCTGTCTTTTGCCTTGAGAAGACTTTTGTACATATAAAAGTATATCCATTGCAACATACCAATGTGACTGTCTTTCATCTTTTTCCTTCCGAAGCACCTCGCCAATCTCTGTGTCTGCGCTGCCATGTTTGTTGAGAGACAGAGAAACCTCCTTCTCTGATTTTTCTTTTTACTGAAAAAGTGTGTATTATTTCATTTTACAAGGTTTTACTCGGCCGAAATCACTAAACACGGGGTGGTGCTGATTTGGTTACACATTTGAGAAGCATATAAAGTGTCTCTCCCTCGCGGGATTTTAATCCTCTTGACAAGGAGAAAAAGCGACAAGATCCCTGGGACAAATGAGATATATTGGAATTGAGAATGTTAACACTAGACTTAGGAATCAATGGGATGGAAGAAAAGTACGAAGATTTGTTTAAGAATGCAAGAATTAAGAGACATTGATTAAATTTAACGCTTCCTTGATCACAATAAACAGAGATCGCGGTTTCTTATGTTTTATATCGAATGCAGAGCTCTTTAAAGAGAGCTGAAACATTTCAAGGAAAGATTTAAGAGGGTTTTGGAATCGAAAATACGATATTTTGAGCTTAAACTGGATCCACACTATCAAAATTAATCAATAAACAAAAAAAAATTGTTATTAGCTATGCTTAAAGCTTAATATTGGGCTTTAAACTTAAAACTGGTTTAAAACTGAAAACTAACTTTAAGCTTGAAGTTCACTTTATGGTTAAAGCTGGCTTTAAGTTTAAGGCTTGCCTTAATCTTGAAGTTTACTCAAAGCTTTAAGCTGACTTAAAGCTTAAGGGTCGCTTTAAGTTTGTTGCTAACTTTAAGATTCAGGTCTTAAAGCTTAAGGTCTTGACTTAAAGCTTAATACAACCTTAAAAATTAAGCTGGCCTAATAAAGTTGGTCTCAGGTTTAAGGTTAAACTGACTTAAACTTTAAACTTTAAAGACTTAGTTTAAAAAAAACTGACCTAAACTTTAAGACTGCCTTTAAGCTGACTTAATGCTGAAACTGGATTTAATCTCGAACTTTTATCTTTAATCTCAACTCAAAACTTAAGGCTGGTATTAATCTTAAAGCTAACTTAAACTTATTTTAAAGCTTCAGATTTAACCTTAAGCTCGTTCTTTATTAAAAATACATTTTGTCTAAATATTTGAAGCAAATTTGATAGTATGGATCTACCTTTCTTGTTTTCTTCTTTAATCAATCATAATTATTCGATAGAAAACGCAATCACGTGTGATCTTTGAAGTGTTAATCAGCTGTTTAATTAACGTATGCGTTGATTGAAAAATTCAAACAGTTGATGAAATAAAATTTAATCAGCGTTCATTAGATTTAACTTCCCAGTAGAATAAAACTCTTTGATTAGATTTTCTGTGACAGATGACTAATTGTTGTTCCTTTCTCTTCTGGTTTCTCTAGATGTCCGCTGGCACGCAACTGCAGATGGCACCGCAGACGACAATAGTGCAGCAACAAGGTGGCCAGACAACAGTACATAACCAGGACTCGAACATGAGCACTGGATCGTCTCACAGTGACAAGGAGCTGGAGTCTGGTGGTGGCGGTGGAGGCGGTGGCGCTGTGGCGCCGGACAAGCTGCCCCGGACGCCGTCGGAGAGGAAGCGAAAGCGAAAAGCCGAATGTGATAATGGTGGTGTTCCGGGTGGGGGTGGCGGCGGTGGGGGCGGCGGCGGGAATGGGGGTGTAACGAGTGGACCGCCATCGGTGACGAATAGCAAGGGTCCACGGATGACACTGCCACTGTCGGATAGTAAGAAGATCAATGACTACTTCCACAGTAAGCATCCGAGCAGTAGTCCGCATAGGCAGCATAATACGGGTGCCAAGAGTCCGTCACCGCAGCATGGGAGTTATCCTATGTTTCCGCCTAGTCCGCAGCCGCCACTCACGAGTCTGACCGGCGGTGTTCAGGATATCTATAAGATGCGCCAGGCGCCGGCGTCCACAATTGTGCCGACGTCACCATTGCCCGTGCCGCCACAGTGTCCGGCGCCACAGCAGGCGCCATGTCCGCCGCCGACGGTGTCCAAGGCCACACAGACAGACTGGTCGGGTCAGGACATACAGGAGAGGGATTCTGACCTTGAGTCGAGCAAAATCAAAATAGACGAACTCACGCGACAGTCAGATGAGCACAAGTGTCAGATATCGGCACAGCTGAAGGTGATAGAGCAGCACAAGTCGCACATCAACAAGTGCATTGATGTTGTGAAGAAGTTGCTGAAGGAGAAGAGTAACATTGAGAAGAAGGAGGCGCGACAGAAGTGCATGCAGAATCGCCTGAGATTGGGACAATTTGTCACGCAGCGCGTTGGGGCGACGTTCCAGGAGAATTGGACGGATGGTTATGCGTTTCAGGAGTTGGCACGACGGCAGGAGGAGATCTCCACGGAGCGTGAGGAGATTGACAGGCAAAAGAAGATGTTGACGAAGAAGAGGCCATCGAATGCTGAGAGTGGGAGGAAGAGAAATAACTCAACGGCTTCATCGGCGAGCAGCAGTGGGGTGAGTTCGGGTAATAGTTCAGGGAGTGCGACGGCATCGTCATCAACACTGCACAATGGCAGCGATGCCACATTCGTGAAGCCGGAACCTGTGTCCGGTGGTTATACACTCCAAGAGTACTATGAATGTGATGAAATACTGAAATTGAGGCAGAATGCACTGAAGAAGGAGGATGCCGATCTTCAGTTGGAGATGGAGAAGTTGGAACGCGAAAGGAATCTGCATATTCGCGAATTGAAGCGAATTCACAACGAGGATCAGGTGAGTTAATTTTCGTTTTATTAAGGAATTTTTAAATTAACTTGTTTTATTTAATCTGCATTTCAGTCACGCTTCAACAATCATCCGGTGCTCAATGATCGGTATCTACTTCTCATGCTGCTCGGAAAGGGTGGCTTCTCTGAGGTGCATAAAGCATTTGACCTCAAGGAGCAGCGCTATGTGGCTTGCAAAGTCCACCAATTGAACAAAGACTGGAAAGAAGACAAGAAGGCTAATTACATTAAGTGAGTGACTTCCTCCCTTGGACTCATGGGAAAAACAAAACAAACAAAACCAAAAAAAGCTTTAAAACTACTTAAAATTGTCTCACACACGCATGTGGGAAATGTTTGTAAAAGCTTTGACAATATCTAACATTCTAATCTAATCAATTCTAAAGAGAACGTTTCCCCCTAAATCTTGATTTGCCATCCTGGATTTAAGTTTAACATTTTTCTTGTGATTTTCGATATAATTTGTCTGATTGAGTTACTTTTTGCTGTTGAACTTTCTTGTAGCAAGTGGAAAAGATGTTTAACATTACTGTTTTTCAGGCATGCACTGCGAGAATACAACATTCACAAGGCGCTGGATCATCCGCGAGTTGTGAAGTTGTACGATGTGTTCGAAATAGATGCCAACTCCTTTTGCACTGTATTGGAATACTGTGATGGTCACGATTTGGACTTCTATCTGAAGCAGCACAAGACGATACCGGAAAGGGAAGCAAGATCTATCATAATGCAGGTGAGACATGATTTGATATTGATTTGCATCGATTTTTTGGTACTTTTTATAGAAGAATTGCCATCGATATGCCTATTTTGGGGGAAAGGGAATCGGTTTGCCTATTTTGAGGGGAAAAATGGGATCAGATTGCATATTTCCAGGCACAATAAACGTGAATTTGCCTCTTTTGGGATGAAATAGGCTTATTTGTGGCTTACTGAGAGATTTGCCTATCTGGAGGCAAATCTATGAGGAATTTTCAATCGGTTTGCATACTTTGTGGCGAAATTTGCATTGATTTGCCTATTTTAAGGCCTAATAATTATCGATTTGCCTATTTTTGGGCTCAAATTATCATCAAATTACCTATTTTGGGGCGAAACGAGTAGCAATTTGTCTATTTTGGGGCAAATTAACAATAATTTACTTATTTTTAGCCTAAAATCTTGATTTATTGATCTATTTTGACTAATTTCGGATCTCTTTTGGCTGTTTCTCAGGTTGTTTCAGCGTTGAAGTACCTGAATGAAATCAAACCACCAGTCATCCACTACGATTTGAAGCCGGGAAATATCCTCCTGACGGAAGGGAATGTTTGCGGGGAGATTAAAATCACAGACTTTGGACTGTCGAAGGTCATGGATGAGGAGAACTACAATCCCGATCATGGCATGGATTTGACGTCTCAAGGAGCAGGAACATATTGGTGAGTATTTCGTTTGATTTTTGTCCACTTTTATCAGTTTTTCTGACTCTCTAAATTTGTTGAACTAGGTACCTGCCTCCTGAATGTTTTGTCGTCGGCAAGAATCCACCGAAAATATCATCCAAAGTTGATGTGTGGAGTGTTGGTGTGATATTCTATCAGTGTCTGTATGGGAAGAAGCCATTCGGACATAATCAGTCCCAAGCGACCATTCTCGAGGAGAACACCATCCTGAAGGCGACAGAAGTTCAATTCTCGAACAAGCCCACAGTTTCCAATGAGGCCAAGGTACATTCATTTTCTATTTTCTCTCACATTCTCTCTTTTTTTATTCACTTATCACACGGAGATAGCGTGATAAGCCATTTGGGTGGCTTTTCATATTGAGAAATTGTTACTTTTTTCTGCTGGCGGGAGGGTTGTCAGAGGAAAATGATTAATAGAGAGAGGGATTTTGTCAAAATTCTGGAGTTATTAGACAGTTTAGAAGTTTATTTGAAGGATTTTGTTTCAATTTGATCATCATTAATATTCATAACTTGAGATATGGGTGAGAATATCAGATTAGATTTGAGATAAGCCAAGGGGGAGATAATAAAGATAAAGAAATATACTGGAAGTACTTCAGATATGGAGATTATTTTCAGAGCTTTTATATAGACTGTTAAAAATTAGCAAAAATGGTACAATTTTTATTTATGAAAATGTAAAGTAATTAGAAAGAGCTAAAAAAAAGTTTATGGAGTAATTAAACAGCTTCATTTTATAGGACAAAAAATGCTGGGGAATTTTTATGAGACAATATAAAATTTAGATTAGACTCATTTAAGTTTTTTAATAGAAAGTCAGGTTAATTTGCTAAAAGAATAATGTTACAGTTTAGGCAAATTATGCAAGCAGTTTTTGGACTTTAGCGACAGTAAACCTGGCCAGATTGTTTTGATGTTTTGCAAGATTCTTTAAAGAGCTCTTGATAATCAAAATCAGTCAAATATAATGAGATGATAATATGGCTGATAATGTTTTACGATTAATCTCTTAGGTATAGCTCAAGCCTAGAGAAGTTTTTTGGTCTCTTAGTTGGGGTAGATCCCCACACTATCAAATTAGCTTAAAATATTTGAACAGAGTAGGTTTTTTAATAAAGAATGAGTCTTAAGTTAGCAATAATCTTTAAACTTTAGACTAGTCTTAAGCTCTAAGTTAACATTAAACTTTTATCTAGACCTAAACTAATCTGAAGCTTTAAAGTTTAAGCTAGTCTTGAGCTTTAGGCCAGTCTTATACCAGTCTTGAGCTTTAGGCCCGACTCTAATGCTCCGCATACACTTGAGGCTTAGCCTAGAAGACTTTTGCCCCGCATACACTTGAGGCTTAGCCTAGAAGACTTAGCGGCCAAAACGGGGCTTTTACTGTAATCTGTTCGGATCGCGCTTAACATAAGCACCAGAACAACTTTCTAAGGAAATTCCTTTGGCAAAGGCAGGTCTAGCGAAGCCCCGAGCCTTGTTTTAGCCGCTAAGTCTTCTAGGCTAAGCCTCAAGTGTATGCTCGCCTTAAGCTAGTCTAAAGCATTAGACCAGCTTAAGCTTTACGACAGCCTTTAATCATTCTTGAGGTTTAGGTCAGCCCTCAGCTTGTCTTGAGCTTTAGGCCAGCCCTACGCTAGTCGTGAGCTTTAGACCATCTTAAGGTTTAGGCCAGCCTTAAGCTAGTTTTGAAGTTTAAGTCAGTCTTAAACCAATCTTGAGCTTTAAACCAGTCTTGAACTTTAGACTATCTTTCAATTAGAAAGACTATCTTTAGGCTTGACTTATAGCGGGCATACAGTTACGGCTTAAGTCTCGTTCCTTTCCATTAGCAGCATACGAATTTTCGAGACTTAAGTCGTAAGTGAATGCTGGTT
>CAKKOB020000833.1:10790-27596 GCA_918844115.2 Phlebotomus perniciosus | reverse complement strand
TTGGCATAGGTATAGTTGGCATCCCAGGTTGGGACATAGGCTATATGAAAACTTCCCCCGCCTCCCCTATCTGGTACCTCCCATACGAATTTACCACTTTTTTCGACATTTTTGACTTTTTGACCACTAAGATGAAGCACTAGCGGGTTGCAATGTATGATGGGAATGATAAGGGTGGTGTACTCTATAACTTTGGGGTATAGAGAAGTTGCCCGGTCATCTCCTATTGGTACCTGTCATACAAATTTACCCATTTTTCGGGCATTTTCGATGTTTTGACCATAAAAATGAAGCGCTAGCTGATCACGATGTATGATTGGGTTGACCAGAATGGGTTCACCTACAACCCCATACCATATAAGAAGGCCCCATCATCCCCTTATCAGTAACTTTCAAACAAATTTACCATTTTTTTTAAACAATTTCGACTTTTTCATCACTAAGATGATGCGCTAGCGGCTCACAATGTATAAAGGGACAATGTATAAATCAATTTAACGAACCCAAGTTACTACACAATCCACAAACCACGCAAAGAGAGGCGCGAAGCGCCTCGTAGAAAATAAAATTGAAAGCTCTTCAAAGCTTTCAAAATGGAGCTTTGGGAATCTTTTTAACAAAATGTGGAAGTAATGTACGTCTTTCGAACCGTAATATCTACCCCTCGATTTTTCATTAATTTCAATCCTTTAAAAGTTTTATATAGAAAAGGTCCCCAAAAACAAATTTGGGTCAAAATAAAACTTATTTAAGCGAATTCTTATTTATATCTTAGTCAGAGTCTAAACAAGAGTAAAAGTCCTAATCGCTTTTCATGATGAAAAATCTAAATTTTACCCTAAATTTCTCTCAGTGAGGAACATCACCTAAATGATGTTTCGGGTCCGATGGTCTGGCGGGTCGCACGTTGAAAAAAGAGTGCCATTATACCAACACCTATTTTACATAATGCCAATCGAGGTGGATGCCTGCGCATTCAGGGTTGTTTGCCTCACTTTTGCCATCAACATCACTCTTGGTCCATCTTCTTTTTGTCCCAGGTTCACTGCTGAGGATTTCTCCTCCCTTGATTAATTCATAGTTGTTTTTCTTGCCATACCAACGTCATATCCCAACAGTTTCATGAGATCTCTCTCTCTCTGCACTAAATATGCACAAAAGGGAAGATCCATTTGCGGATCAACTTTTTTTTAAGGAGTTGATGAACGCACCTGAGAGATGCCTTACACATCTCTGTTTGCTCTTTGCGTGCCTATTTGCTAAAGACTCGGCAAATTAACCATAATTGAGGGCAATCAAATCGCAGATTTTTACCACTCGAAACATTCAATTTAGACCGAAAGTCTTAGATCGCATCTTTTATCTGTGTTTTTTCTGCGAAAGCCATACGACAAAGACATCAGCACAAAATGTTGATATACCCAGCAAAAATTGATGGGCCATAAGAGGGCCATCAGAGCATTAAAGAAAAGGGACTCCATTTGTGAAATAAACCACATGAGATCGCCTTTTAATTGTATTTGAGGTATTTCAATGCTATTACTTATGGCTGGACCAGTTTTTCTGGGGCGTGCAGCTGATAGTGTCTGCATGTCGATGATGTAAAAGATGCCCATTGAGGCTTAGATAATAAAGTCATATTCCAAATTCAATGGGATGTTGTGCCTCTCAATGAAATTGTTTATGCTCTGCATGTCACAGTTCCTCTGCATTTGCATTCTTGGTCCACAATTGGACACAGAACCACCAATTGTCCGCTTTCACAATTCATACTGAAGAGAATGTAAACAGTGGTTTTGTCACCAAAACGCCCTCACAGAGAGCCCAAATGCCAACACAGTGAGGCCTGTATTTGACCATAAACCACCCACTGAGCTTCTACCTCAGTCCGAGACTAGACTGTGGGTGTTATGGTAATGATTGCCCCTAAGTAATTGCTGAGATATTGGCCTTTGGCACCTCCCAAAGGCACCAACTGATCGATGACCACTACAATCTAGTCCTGTGATCGACTTCTTGGACTCCAGCAGGGACAATTCTTTGCCAAATGGTCCATATCATCTTCAGACTCCTTCCAGGAACTGCTCGATGGCATAGTTTACTGAATGGACAGTCCAGCGACAGGAAGATATTCATAAAGTGCCAAATTTCCATTTCCGACCTCCAACTCTTTCACAAAGTCCACCAAATGGTCATTGTGAGAGCAAGAGAGGACATATAGAGAGGTTTAAGGTTTTCAGGTGCAAACTGAAAGTTTTGTATATCATAAGATATTCAGATGATCTTTTAAAATATATTTCTGAAATATTGAACACACCTTTGTTATGAAAAATGATGTGAATTTTTTATTGTATATCCACCAAATATACAATGCGCCTCTCTTCCTCCCGAATTAACCACAGTTGAATGCTGAAAGAGCCAAAAATCTCAATGATTGATGTCCTGACATAAATCCCCCTGGATTACATGAAATTCTAAATATCATTATGCAACGTATTTGCATGGCTCTGAATAAATTCTCCACAGTTCCCATTCACGAAAATGCATTGTGCAAATATTTATGAAAAGGCGCGCGCACATGCACAAAAAATCACATGTTTTGGAACTCACACATTTGGGCTTTGAAGAAGACATTTTCGTATAGGTAATGAGAAATGAATTATGTCAATTTCTATTATCATCTCTGTGTGATTTTTCTCAAAAACCACAAATCACTCCCGCAGAGTTTAAGATATCTCGGTGTTCCATAAATGGAAATCGTGTTTGTCTCGGATGACCAGAAAACCACCCACAAGGTGAGGGCAAAAAGTGAGCAACTTGATGAGGCTCAGGGGCTGATAATCTCCTGTATGGTTTTACCTCTGATGGAGTCCCATAAATATTCTGAGGAAGCATGGACTGGTGGCAAAGAGCACTACTAATAGGATTGTGACCATTTCTTATCTCTTGCAATCTATCCTATTTGCCTAAATTGTTGTTTTGACAAAGTCTTCCCTTTGTCTCCCAGGACGGAGACAAGGGCCGAGAGATGGCAAAGAGTAACCAAATATTTTAAATTAGATCACATCTCACATGTTTGTTTGCACAGCCAAATCACTTTGGGAGTGTCCAACACGCATCAAAGCCTGATGGAAGGAGGCAATATTGCAACCAGTTAATTTTGTGAGATTCTCATAAATTGCCTCAAAACCCTTGTCGTTTTGAGAGGAATAAATTGCCAGGGAAAACTCCTAAATGTCTTTTATTTACAACAATTTAATTTTGAAAGATGATTTGATTTTCCTTGAAAGAAATCTTTGAGAAAATCTGTAAAAGCTCTTAATAATTTAAAACAAAGTAAATATATAAAACGAGTGCTAGAAAAATATCTCCAAAAAACCATAAAATGCGTTAATAAAGTTTTTAAGATTATCAATTATAATATTTATGCCAATTAAATAATCTTTTCGAAAGCATTGCAATTTTAAAAGCTCTTCAAAATTTTTCAAAATCCCGCAAATTCTGTAAGAGTCCTACAGGATTCTTAAAATGTTTTGAACTAACTTGAAGCAGTTCTATAAATAAAGTTAAAGCTTAGAAATTTAGAAAATCTTATTTATCTTTTAAATATATAATATAATTCCGTGCAAGCTTTATCAGGAGCTTTTATTCAAAGCTTCTGATTTTGATCTTGATGAACATCTTAAAAGCTAAAGAAAATATTTAAGGTCTCTTCTTCATTAAAAATTTAAGTTTAAAGAGTAATTTGAAAAAAAAGCTTTTGTCGGAATAGTAATAACTTCCACTTCTAAACACTCTCGTTCACTTCCAGTCAAGATTAGGTACACCACATCTAAAAATAATATATCCCTCTTGAAATTAGTTTAGTCGGTAAAAATATTAAACTTTTTTAGCAAAAATTTTTTTTCAAAAAATCTTGAATTTTATCGATAAAGAAAATAACTTAACTTGCTTACTTATTATAATAATACTTATTAGCCGTAAGTAAAGTTAATAAGAGTATTTGTTTTTCGTTTACGTCTTTTACTAACCAATTTGTTTTATGACAAATATGAGATTTAAGTGACTTTCCCCAATTCATAATTTTTCAAATTTATTATTTTACTGATCAACTGATTTTTTTACTGACCTACTTAACTATTTTTTTCACCGAACAAAAGTTTTTTAGCCCAATTTATATCTCTTCAAAAGGTCTATTAATTAACGTAAATTATTTCTAAAGGGATTTCTCCCAAAGTGTTCAATGTGCTGGAAGAATTACACATTACATCACATGAAATGGAAACCACCAGCTTTAAAATTTTGCTCCACGTGCAAGAAGTGTGCTGAAGAGTGGTCAATCAGCGGATGGATCAAAATACTGGGACAGATGTTTTGCTTTACTGATCGTTTTGGGGGTGAGGGTGGATTAGATAAATCAGCAATAAAATTTGACCACAGCAGTGCAGAAAATCGACCAATTCTCATCAACTGAATTGTTGACCATTGTTAAAGGTTTTCAGCCGAGAGGAGGTGCAGAGGGAGAGAGAAAAACCCCAGAGTAGTACAATAAGAGTTGAAATTCGATAAATCACGGGGACGTGTTGAATGGACTTAAGTCCACTCTGAGGGTTGCTATATGCAGCATTTTTGCAGATCCTGTGTTTGGGAGGTGGAGACAAAAAAACACACATAAACGGATCAAGAGTCGGCAAAAATGCCCTATGATGGACATCCACGGTGAAATTTCATTTTTGGCTCAAAGGAAATCGTTTTCTTTGTCCATTATAAAACATTCCATTATTTTGTGGTCAAGAAAACATGTCCGAGAGGGACACTTTTTCTGCCATTTTATATCGTGTCTCGCAATCAGCAATGTGATTAATGAATTTACGTTCCCGAAAATAGGATCAATTTTTTCTCAGAACTCTGTGACAAATCACTGATTTGGAAGATTATGGGGACAGATCCTCTGCAGAAAATCACGATTTCTCTTCCATGACTGGGTTTTCGTAAATATAATAAAGCCATAAAAATCTTGATGTATAAAGTTGCAGTGTAAAATTTCGTGATATACAAATGATCATAAATATTTTGGTATTTCAATTGTCACTTTGTGTCAATGGGCAAAATCCATTTCACTTTAATCCCATTGGGATTAAAGGATTTCTGGACATCCTGCTGTTTGACACTGAAGAAATAAAGCTGTGAATTTTATTTCAACCAAAAATTCTAAATAGAATCACACGCTGAGCACTGAATTTTTCTCACAATTTTCGTTAAAATAATGAGAAAACGCATATATTTTTTTATTTTATACATTTTATGGGAGATCTCTTCTCTCTCTCGTGAGTGCCGAAAAAGGAGATAAAAGAGTTGCAATCAATTATGATTTGCTATATCCATTTCTGCACGTTTCGTTCCACATCATCTGCGGACAAAAGAGCACTCAAACAATGTTTGCTCAAGGGCGGGTCTAGCTCTTCATTTTCGTGGACGTGAATGAGCCACGATTTTGGCCTCTCAACATGAAGCATCGCCTCTATTGCCCATCTCTATCATTATGAGCTCCCTTGTCTCGAAGCCGGCGAAAGGGATCGTATTTCCAACATCTCCATCGCAAGAGAGAGGGTGGATAGCAATATTTTCTCCGAGTCACACAATTCACAGAAAAAAATGCACGATCATAACTTTTATCCATATATCGAAACCCTCCTAAGAGAAGGGTGTGATAAATAACCCAGCTCCAATGAGTCAATGAATTCATTTTGATCAAGTACAAAAGGACGATTTAGTCCCTTCAGCACTAAATTATGTATTCAACATATCGAGTTCTTGTATCCCTTTTTGGCCGCTTTTTAACTCTGCCGATGGATTCCTATTCAAACGATCTA
This sequence comes from Phlebotomus perniciosus, assembly GCA_918844115.2. Classification (NCBI taxonomy): domain Eukaryota; kingdom Metazoa; phylum Arthropoda; class Insecta; order Diptera; family Psychodidae; genus Phlebotomus; species Phlebotomus perniciosus. The sequence continues at coordinate 21,723 of CAKKOB020000833.1, read as the reverse complement.
TGAGAGTCTCCTCTTTTATCCTGCTGCTCATGATTATCCTTGTTCACGATTTTAATGACATGGAAGGTGCCGATAATGAGAATTTTATAATGGGCTGTATAGATTCTAATGGCAATATCGAGTCCTTTTGTACATGGTCCATTGGAAATTTTCAATGACTTCCATTTTATTAAAACCCAATTAGTGTGCGCCTGTCTTATATCCACCGTGAAGAGGGCGTCCAAAAAAACGTCTAAAAGGAAAAAAATCCAAATAAGGTGCATTGCCGATGAGATCTTGACCCAAAGAAGAAGTGAAAATCCTCACAATTTGCCCTCCTATGGGCTAATATGCAAAGATTCATGAATAATGTATTCTTGCAGGAGCGAAGGGCAAAAAAGAGGTCTTTATGGAAAAATTTGATTGAAGGTGTGTTGAGAAACTCTCGCCCAGGAAAACAATCAATTGAGAAAAGGAGAGTGATGGACACTCATCCATTTGAAATCCCATGAAATCCTGTTAACAAGTTCATGGCGGGTGAGCTTCCAAAGCAGATAAAGAACTGAATCTTTAACAAATCAGTGGAGTTTATTGTTGGCTACCGTTCCTTTTTCACCTTCTGTGGAGTCTCGCGTCCTTTTCTCAAGATACAAATGAATACATCTAAATTAGTGGACGATTTATTGTAGACTAAAAATGTGATCATTGTCTGCTTTTGGCATTTCTCAGGCTCCCTCTTCGGCATCACAATGGACAACTCCGCGGGATCAATCGCGAAGCATGGAAATCAAGGGGAGGATAATTAGTATGTGGAACACGGCAGAGCCTTTTCATCTAACCTTTTAAAATGATATTGCCCGAGTTTTTGGGCAATTCAAGAGGTTAGAAAAGATCAAAGTTTTGAAAATAAACTTGAATATTAATAAAAATCATAGTTTCATTTTAATTCACCGAAAAAAATGTTTTCTTATGGTCAAATACAAATTTTACTGATCAAAACTGTTTTGCTACTGACCAAACGTAAATTTACTGATGGTGATATTTTTGAATTTTTAACGAGAAAAATTTGAATTATAACTGATTAAATTTAACTTTCACTAACCATATTTAATTTTTACTGTCGAAAACCATTTTTTTTACTGATTACTGACATAGATTACTGGCAAAAAACTTACAGTTCTAATTTTTTATATCCTACAAAAAATAATCATTATTTTCTTTATCAAAATTTCTATTTTTACGAAAAGTTTCTGAAGAATTTACAAAATTAGGACACCGAGTAGTTCAAACTTCCAGTAAGATGATCAAATCTTCTGTTGATATTTGGGTGGTTAGTCCGCCACCTCCTGGTGGGATTACTGTGAGAAAATGCTCGCATTTAATTACTCTCCTATAGAGATTCATCTGTCGTGAGTTAAAGGCATTGGGGATCAATTGACAGGAACATGGAGCCATTAAGTATCGCGTGGTTCGCATCCATTTCTTTCCAGCATCTGGCATTACTGTCATTACTGGGTGGAAAAAAGTGGTGTGATGTGTTTGTGTGCTCCCGTAGTCACTCTTTCGGGTGAATTAGATTACGGATGAAGATGGGGAAGCGCAAGAGACTCACTGATCAATTTATGTTCGATGATCGTGGAATCTGTTTGGGATCGCGCGCGATTATTTGATATTCCGCTTTCGAGTTCATTATTGCGCCACTGAACGTGTATTTTGTAAATATATTTTAAAAAATATAAATTACTCACCGTACATATAATGGGTCTAAAGCTCACTGATTGCCAATACATCCACTGGTGCGTATCGCGGAGAGCCACACTTGCGAGAGTGAAAAAGAATCACGTTGATCGGTGCGGAACTTATCACCTTCACTGTAATTTTTTGACTGCATGAGAATTCCTCTTAACATGACTGCATTTACTTATATGAAATTTATATGCTCACCATCAATTACTTCTCAAAGTGCTCTTCCAGCGCCAGAAGAGACCTTCTCTCGCGCATGAGACATTCCAACCGTCCACGGCAGCAACACGACGATGGTGGATATCAATTTACAAAAACTAATTTTATCGAAGAGATCCATAAACAATCCCATAACTCCGCAGACTCACCTCAATTGCTTGCCATGTACCATTTGAGTTCCGAACACTTGTCGCCAATGGTGGTGACTGTCCCGGTTTTGATTTGTTATACATATGACCGAAGCAGAGGATCGTCCCTCGGGCGATACATAGAAGCGATCGCGCACTTGAGCAAATTGACTCTCGCTGCAACACGCCTAATGCCACCCCATTTCAATTAAATGCCAATTCACTTCAATTAATTTGCGCGCTTTCGGGCCTCGTGGTCCGAAGTTATACCTGAAAGTTACGGACCTCATGCATAAAGAGCGCGTACGTGAGACCGTTTTTGGGGGCAGCGATCGCGTGTGACTCTGCGAGGGAAAAACGTGCCACAGAAGGCAAGTGATTGGATCACTTTTTCCACTCATTCGCATTTGCATGTAAAATGATCTTTGGGATGGACAATTAAGAATTCCATACTAAAGGAATTTTAGCCACAATTTTAATGGGAGGAAAAAATTAAACAAGCACATCACGAAGTCCATCTATTCGGGAAGTAAACTTTGCTGGAGAAAAATCTCTGATATGAGGTTTTTACAAGGGGGAGATATTATGGTCAAACAGACGTACACCACTTCTGGCACTTCCTCATTTTGTAGAGAAGCTCATCAAAGTTCTAATTCGGGAGCTATAATGAGCTTTCATCCTAATAATTTGGTTTTCTATACTAAAGCCAAAGCTTTCTAAGAAAGCCTTCCAGAGATTTCTAGGAGAACTTTCTAAGAAAGCTTTCTAATCTGAAAGCTTTCTAGAGCTTTCTAATATGCAAGCTTTCTAGAACTTTCTAAAAAGAAAGCTGTCTAGAAATGTCTAATAAGAAGACTGTCTAGAGATTTCCAATAAGAAAGCTTTATAGAGTCTTCTAAGAAAATTTTCGAAGAAAGTCTTCTAGAGCTTTCTATAACACTTTCTAAGCTTATAAAGTTTCCTAGAACTTTCTCAAAACGTTTCTAATAACAGAGCTTTCTAGACCTTTCTAAGAAGACTTTCTAGAGCTTTCTAAGTGAGCTTTTTAGTGCTTTCCAATAAAGCTTTTTAAAAAGCTTTATAGAGCTTTCCAAGAAAAAGTCTTTCTAAAACACTTCCTATGTTTTGCTTTCCAGTAGATTTTCAAAAGCTTAGCGAGGACTTCAAAAGATTTCGAAATTATCCGAAAGCTTTTAAAAAAATCTATTTTTTTAAAAAAGCTAGCTTTTAAAAAAATCTATTTTTTAAATGCTCGTAAATTACTGCAGAGCTTTAAAGCAGATGTGAAAAGCTCTCAAGTAAACAAGATTACACTTTTTAATCTTTAGGAATTTCCTTAAAAGCTTCTGAAAGTTTCGAAAGCTCTTAATATTATATAATCTAAGACTGTGAAAGAATTTCCCAAAGTTCCTGATCTTCTTTGGATGCTTTCAAACTTACTTGACTAATCTTAGCATTTTCATTCCACTTCCAAAAGCTCTTCCGGACTTCCATTCAAGTGTACACTACTTCAGTCCATAATATCTCCTCCCTTGGATTTTTCCAAGGAACAACTACTGGAATTTCCAAGCATGTTCCTATAGAAAATTATCGGGAATTTCCGCTTGTTTTCCTATGGGAATTCCTTACGAAAATTCCGTATGTTTCATCGAGGAAAATTCTCATAGAATTCCTATGGAAAACATAACAATTTCTTTTAGAAACTCCACTTAGAAATTCCTTGATAAATTGGAATTCCACGGACACTTCCTAACAAGTTTTCCATCCATATCTTTCCTCACAATCATCAAAATGAGAAATATAAGACTTATCTTTTTCTCAATCCGAATGACAATTGAAGATCATCTTCCATTCACAAATTTTCTATCATTTACGATTTCCTGATAACAAATGTTGATCTACCATATAAAGATGACAATAAATTTCCTGTGGGCCGCATAATCTCAAGGAGAAAAAAAGAAGATCTCCCCATAAATATGGTTGAGAGACATTTTACGTGATTGTTCACTTTATCGTCCGTGTCGAGTTTTGGGTATATGAGGGGGTGAAAGGGGGTGAATCGTGGTGATTTTGGGGTATGTAAATACTCATATAGAGCGAAGAGACAAATGGCACCATTCGATGGATCATTTGATAGAGGAGTGCTGGGTGGTTTGGGGAGGAAAAATTTGTTAGACGGGGTTGGTTTGTTGTGCTTTTTTTTCCGCTGAGGGTGGATTTGGAAATGTGTTAACGACTCGCCCTCCAACCACCCAGATTTACTTGCTAGTCTTTTTTTCTTGTTGCCTTTTTCTCCCCATGTTGGGATGGATTGACGTCAGTTAATGGCACAAGTCGTTTATCGAGAGGCTTCAAATGATGCCTCGACAACTGCAAACTGTTGCTCGCAAAAATACGATTTGCTATATCGATGATTGCAAGAATCTGGGCGCGATGGTTTCAATCACCCTTCGATGGTGTTGTGCTCATGTAAACAGCCATGGAAAATCACACACATATAATACATTTTTGTGGTTTCAACGCAAAAATGTCTCCTTGAATTACGACAGAGATGAGAAAAATATTGTACGTCGTCGGGCGTCTGGATGGGAGGACAAGTCCTATGGGCGAAGCCACAGAGTTGCTCAATTGAATTTGCGAAAATGCTTCTCATACAGAGTGACTCACACACAAATTGACTTTTCACTGCGAAAATGATATTTCTCGGACAGGATATCCTCTAGTGGCCTTCCTGGGGCATTAGAGGTTGGGCGGAAGTAGAAAAAAAAATCATTATTAAACGAGAGAAATGGGATTATTTTGGCGAAAAGTTAAGGTGAATGTAGAGAGAAGAAAAACAGCTTTTCATGAGTTCGGAATATTCGGAAGAGGGATGGGAGGAAAAATGGCTGATGCCAAGGAGACACACACACTTGAGTGGATAAATTGGAAGCAAAAAGAAAATGTCTCTTAAATTTCACGATATGTCTCAAGTTGAAACGTTGTTGGAAAAAAATGTCAGAGGTAATGCTAAAAGATTTCATATAATTTCTCACTAAAATTCCCTCTAACGCTTCGTGATGAATCTATGCTCATGGAGATGCTTAAAATTCTCCTATTTAATACCCGAGATTGTCTTCATAAGACTCTCCACCAGAGTAAATTAGATGGACTGAATAATGAGAGCTGAAGTTAAAATATTCACAAGACAATCTTGATGGTGGAATCGTTTGTGTACCTGCGAATATCTCATGTCTTCATATATATCCCAGCACGTTGGCGCATTAACATAAAAAGGAGCGGCTTTAAAGCTACAAGCAAATATTTGCACAAACTTCCTCTCTAGACGAGCAAAAGGCCTCCCAGGGAAAAGGATCTCTCAATTAATTGTGCCAAATGAAAGGTGAATGAATGTCAGTTAATATTGTTTAGCAATCACAATATTCATATTAATTGTGATTTGACCTTTTCTGGAATGAGGATTCACACTCAGCAAAATTGGGGTATTAATTAATTCGATCTAAATAATCTGAAGGATAGAAACCTCATGGATTTGTCGTTTCAACGGATAAATTGAATTGCGATGTATGACAGAGTTTTTTAGGGCAAGGTCCCTTGATTTTGGGAATTAATGGGTTCTTCATCTAATTTAAAGGTAAGGATTCGGTAAAATATTTTAACTTATTCCCGATCCCTTAGAGCAAATAAAAAAAAGGTATTCCGTAAAGCCATTTCCATCAATTTCTACTGTAAATAGCAACAGAAAATCGAGATGAAATATTTATTCAATTTTATTGATTGGGTCTACCTCAGGGAATTTCTCCCTTTTGCTATATCCGCTACCCCTGAAAAATACCTTTAAAAAGAGACTTTCCTTAAAGAGTTACATTTAAATCAGTAGTGGGGATTTTTTTTCAATTTTAAATAGCTCAGATGGGAATCGCTCTTGAAATATGCATATTACGACATAGAGTGACATGCAATGGATGGAACAGAAAACGTGACAGAAACTCATGTCCATTGAGGGACTTCCCTAAGACATATATGGAAAGTGTTTGTTGACAGAGTAAACAATGGAATGTTAGGAGGAAAAAAGGGACAGAGATTGTGAAAAAAGACAAACAAATCATTTGGTAGAGAAATATCAAATTGAGAAGAGATTGATTCTGAGCGATATAGAACCTTGACCTGCAGCACTCTATTCTGAAAATCCAGCCCTCCCCTACTCCCTTATCCTGGATCAACAGAGAAAAACCCCAAATATGTGTGCAGAGACACGTAGAGACGAATGGAAAGCCGTTCATTTGTGAGTGGCAGGAAAACGAGAAAATCTATTGGAATAACGACATCCACTTGGATTAGCACATTTCCACCCCCACCAGGCATTCTTCGTGGCCATCCCCCAGTTCTATATGGTCCTCCATCAGCACATAAACATTTTAGTGGAGTGTGACACAATGGGTCTGCCGTTGATTAGTGATTAATAATATAATATCCATTACATTATCCCTCCCTCGTAACGCGGCAAAATTGTACGACATGGCAGATTATCTATTTACTCACGGGCGCAATATTTGTTCCCCCCAAGCCATTGGGCATTGAGCCAAGAAGGGCGGGGGGGGGAAGTGATAGAAACTTTCCTTTCAACTCCAATAAAATTGGTAGCAAAACACCACTGGCAATTGTGAAAGTTTATCAATTGACTCGTAATATAGTGAATGGGATTCCCATCGTAAATTTTGCACCCTCTGATCTTCCCCTTCATATGTCACCAAGTGCAAAATTGCGCTTTTGCCAGCACAGATAACAAATCTTCATTCGTGAAACTTTTTGCATGTGGTAATCAATAGCGCAAAATGTGCTGAAATGCAGGAAAAATTGCTGAAAAATCTCACACATTTCCTTCCATGGTAAAAGTAAAAAACAAATTAAAGTTTGCGCAAGATAAAAAAAAATATGGCTCTGAGAAATTTCCTAAATACCTCTTCCACGTTCTGAATTATTTTAGGAACATCCCATGAATTATTTTCACAGCTCAACGCATTAAAAAGATTTTTCACCCTTGGAATTAACGAGGTAGAAATGTGAAATAACTATCCGTGGTGGAGAATAATGAGCAATGCAAATTTGAGATAGAGTGGGTGAAATTTCGGACTTTTATATACAGTGAAATATAGATAGGCAACCTTTTGTACAACCAGACAATAATATATTAGATAATATTTATGACATGAGAAAATTTGAGCCTTAATTAAATATTCGATGTAGAATGTATTACATAATATTTCATTTAAATCTTCATGGATGAAATCACGTTATGGTATCCACATAATCAAATAGATTCAAATATTTTGGACAAAATGTATTTTATTAATGCTTAAGGTTAAACCTGAAGTTTTAAACCAGCTTCATACTGAATCATGGATCATGGGTTTAAGCTTTAAGTCAGCTGCAAGATGTAAGCTTGTCATTAGCTTTAAGTTAGCTTCAAACTCAAAAGCAACATAAGTATTAACAGGTTACATGTATCTCTGAATTTCAAAAAAAATATTTCTATTCTTTTTTATTTTAAAGTATAGCTTTTGAAATAGATTCTAAGAATTTCAAGTTTAACGGAGTAAAAATGTAAAAGATAGAAACATTTTTGTATCCCTTATGTGTATCTAAAACAATATTATAAAATTTAATCGTGGTTCACTCAAAAATCCGATTTCCAATGAGATAGTGAAGATTGAGAAGAGTCTAATGAACCGATCTTTTTCAAATTTTTTGAAAATTTGAGTGTTTGAACGAACTAATACAAAACAAAACATGTTGAAAAAATAGGGTAAAATTTATACTTTTTGACAAAAACCTTTGCCAAAATGCAAATTTTCAAAAATCCTTCGTTCATCTAGTAATTTAACTCATCCACTAACAGAATATATTTTGGTTTTCGATTTCGGATGAACCTACTAAGAGTAATCCTGACTACCGCAAAGACAGTTTTTTTTAAGAGAGACTTCCAAAAATCAGCTACTAACGGGCTAATATTGAAAATTTTTCATTTTTTCCAGCTCAGAGACCCATTTAACCCCTTATGCTAACTTTAAGCTTTAAGTTAATTTTAAGCTGTAAGCCAGCATTTTAGAAAAGTCCGAAACTTCCGATATAATGAGGCAATTCTCTTCACGGGATGACAGATGATATCACACTTTAATTAACCCTCATTAATGCTTCATCTTAGAAGGATAGGTCGGGATACTGACCATCTCCAATTGGCATAATTATTGCAATTATTGTTAATCTTGTATGCCAAATTAGCGGGTATCATATTTAGATGTTCTCTATACAGAAATATTAGGGGATTGAAGGTGACTTACGTATACAAATGAATTTGGATATTATCGAAGTGTTAAAATATATATTGTTAAGATACAGATAATGATCTGTGGCGGCTGTTAATTCCTTTGAGAAAAGGACAAGGTCATTTATCCATGTGCTTCATCAAGAAGCCCCCTCTATATGCGGATAGTGACGTCAGGGCCGTGAACTTCCATGGTAGGTAAATGAAAGAGAATGAGACTCACCGTGAGAGATGCAGCTCATGCGTTGTTGTTGGTCATGGGATTCTCCTCAAAGTGTGTCTCCAGAACACCGCTGGGGAGGAGAAAAGTCTTGTCGTGATGCTTAACAACGGACGAGTACGGTGGTGGTGATGATGATGTCGACGATGAGGCAGCCGTTGTGGACGAGGCGACGGTGCCTGTGGTTGACAGGTTGACGCAATCTCCAGATTCACGTGGCTCACCCTTCTGCAGCAGACTCTCCTGCATGGCCTCAGTGTTGGCTCCATTGCACTGAGAGCTCCTGCCCTTGGCGCGATTTCTGCCCTCCACCACGCTGGCCGTGGGCTGACCACCCGCGATGGTGGTGTTGAGCTCAAAGAAGCACGGCATGAGCTGCTTGAACTCCTTCCGGAAGTTCTCATTGAGCCAGGCATACAGGAAGGGATTGTAACACGTGGACGACATCGCCACGCAGTGGGAGATGAAGAAGAGCAGCGTGGTGTATTGCCACTCCTCCTCCACGGAGTAGAAATCATGGGAGATATTGACGAGATTCAGGGGCAACCAAGAGATGGCAAACACTGCCACCATGGCGATCAGCATGCGATTGGTGCGCTTCTTCCTGTCCCGATCAGTCTCTTCGCGCTTCGATGTCTTGCTGCCGGGTTTCGATTTGGCGCGATCATTCAGGCGGATGGACACGCAGGTGTAGCAGATAGAGATGATGACCAGTGGGATGGCGAATTGGAGAAGAGATGTGAGAGCACCGAACACCTTCCGCCACTGCTCAGACGGCCAATCCTCCTCGCAGAGTGCCACGTCCAGGTTGTGGTCATCCTTGCCGGTGATGACCTTCATGAAGAGGCCGTAGGGCAGCGTGCCCAGAATTGAGAACGACCAGATCGCCACGATGATCCACCAGCATATTGAGAGCTTCATGCGCGGCTGGAAGGGATACATGATGACGAAGAAGCGATCAATTGCCACGGCTGTGAGGGTGAGGGTGGAGATGTAGACACTGCAGCCCTGGGCGAAGGGCACCAGGTGGCAAAGCGCCACACCAAACACCCACCGTCGCAGGAAGGTGTAGAGTGGCGTAAAGGGCACGGCCAGGATGCACAGCAGGATATCCGAGAGCGCGAGATTCATGATGAAGATGTTCGTTACGGTGTGCATGGATTTGTTCGTGAACACCACATAGCACACCTGAGGAGAAAGGAAACTGCCTCAATAAACTCCATTGTGGTCAGGAGGGTCAGGAAGCAATTTAGGGAGAGACAAATGAGCCAGATGACAAATAAATGACGATATGAGGAGGATTACTGGATTTTTTTTGGAAATTATCGTGATTCGTAGGCAAATTGATAAAAATATGGGCTCTTAGGAGGTAAAATATTAACGAAATACACGAAAAGGGGAGACTGGGGCTAATTTAGACAGCAGCGGTCTTTCAAGTATGACTTTACTTCTAATTTTCATTCTAGACCGACAAATTTTGCTGAAAATGTTTTTGTATCGTTGGAAATAAAATTCCATATGGCCAGTGCAATTATTTGACCAAAAAAACCTGTTAAATCAGCCCCGAATTGGGCCTATTTTAGCAAAAGTGTCTTGCTTTGAGAATTTTCATCTCCAAGAAAACTCATAAATTACCTAGTTTTTAACCATATGCGAAAACTTCATGGAACATTATCTATATCTATATATATATACATATATATAAAGTAGAGTGTGCATATGTGAATTGGCCAGATCACCCCCAAACCATCTTATCTCGACCGGACGTGACCTCAGGAGTCCGAAAATACCCATCTCCAAAATGTTTGTCTGTCTGTTCGTTGCCGCATCACGAACAAACCGCTGAACCGATCGGGATGAAAATTGGTATGTGTACTGAGGGTACCTCGGGTGAGGTTTTAGTCTATAGCAGAACTACCCCCACCTCCCCTATCTGGTACCACATACAAATTTACCACCTTTTCTACATTTTTGACTTTTTCACCACGAAGATGAAGATCTATCGGATGGCGATGTATGGTGGGGTTGGTCAGGCTAGGGTCCCCTATAACCCTATGCTATAGGGGATACTCCCCTCCCTTTTTATAATACGGTTGTCATACAAATTTAACATTTTTTTGGGGCATTTCTTACTTTTGGACCACTAAGATGAATGGCTATCGTTTATCGATGTATGGTGGTCTTGGTCAGGGTAGGGTCCCCTATAACCCTATGCTATAGGAGAAAGCCCCCTCTCTTCTTAGGGTATGGCTGCCATACAAATTCCTGTATTTTTCGGACAATTTCAACTTTTCAATAGATCGGAAGAGCGTCGTGTAG
>CAKKOB020000832.1:22411-34231 GCA_918844115.2 Phlebotomus perniciosus | reverse complement strand
AATATCGAATAACTGATTATATTTACTATTTTTGTATTTAAAAGATACCTAATGCGGTTATTTAAAAAATAATAGATACTTTTTTTTTCTTAGTGTATGCATAATTGAATAAATTAAATTCCCTGGAACAATCACCCTCTGTGAAGGAGTTCCAGAGGGATTCTCAAAATGAAAACAAATCGACTAATTTCCGTCGACAGCAGTTCAAATGATAGTCTACATTCGTGTTAATACAATGCAACAAATCTCCAGAAAATCCCATAATCTTGAAGTTTCCACTTGTCTGATTTATGCCAAACCCCCTTCTTGCCGGAAAATAAAGTATTATATAAACTGGGAAAAAACTCAAGGTAAGTAAATGAACAGAAAATCCTATGAAATTATTCATTGCTGTAATGAAAAAAATTCTCTAGATATTATAATCTTAAGTAAAGAAAGCAAAAAAAATAAACTAGACTAAGACTGCCCGAGTATTAGGATGTAGCGAAATCCATTTTTGAACTTAGCATTATAACGTGAAATATAATAGAATGAAGCTCATATTTCAGCATCTATGCCATTTTCATCCACTTCACCCTCAATTCTAGAAGCTCTTTGGAGAAATAATTTACTGTGCAGCGTACGTGATGTTGTTGTCACATTCATTTCTATGCAAATTGCAAGAAGTAGAAAACGGCAGCACTTTGCACTGATTCAATTTCATACCCCATCATTTAATGGTGTTTGGATAATTGAATAAATTTAATTGGCTTACAAGTGATCAACAATACTTTTTCCTCTATTCTCTTCCCTTCTGGACTTTTGCTTAGGGTGAACTCGCTTCTATTATAGAGAATGAATTCCATATAAAAAATCAATCGATTACCAATCGGAAAATTGGAAAGTTCAGTAGCAGCAATTTAAATCTGCTGACGGGAAAATGCAGTTTTCTCATAGAGGATACCTATCGGTAAGAATTATTGCATCTCTTGAGGGAAAAAATGAGTAGAAAACCTGGAGATTAATCAAAAGTTTGATTTCAGTGATACATAATCCATTTTGGCTATGCTCTGCAATTTATCGCTATATTGGAACATCATTATCATAAATTTTGCGCGATACGAGATTTCGAAATGCCAATATATTGTCTTTTGTCATTGGAGAATAAATCGAATAGATCCGCCTTCAGAACCACCCGAACCACCCTAAAAAGCTTTTTTGAAGTTCTGAGAATGAGAATTGGGAATGAGAATTTGATTTGTGAATAATAACTTCTTTGCGATAATAATAATTTGTAAATGTGATTCATAAAATTTGATAATATTACACCCACATTTATCATCCCTCCTACACACTTTAGACCTAGACGTCATATCTTTTTTTGCTTTCGTGTTTAAATGAATGAATTTTTCGTCACCCCTGCATTAAGCATGACTATTGAGCTGAAGAAGAGACGATTTCCCTCGAGGCAATAGAGACTTTTGCACAGTGTGACGATGCCCATGGACGAGGTACACATAATAACTAATAACACTCGGCACGTGGCGTTAACAATGAAGTGCATTAGAGAGTGAATATCGGGTGTGTTAACAGTGAAAAACCCCCGTGAAATCACCCGCCCCAGAGCAACCAAACAGCACACAATAAAGACCATGGATGTCCCCTTCGATTTCTTGATTCCATCATCATCCACGCAGATCAAAACGAGGAAATATATTGTATTCCATTATGTATAGCCAAGTATAAATTCATACTTTAACGTATAATATGCCTCCGTTTGGAGCCATCTCATTTTATCCTCTTCATACTTCGTGTTTTCCTCCCTTATGCCATCCATTCAGCCTTCTATTCCCCGCTACCTTCCAGTAATCTCTAAATCGTTTGTGAGCACATTGAAGAGTTTATTGAGAGGCGGATGAAGAAAAAACTCAATTTATATATTCCATGTACTTGTCGCTAAGCGACGTAACAATGTCTCATGACATTTATGACATCATCTCCGTTCCTGTGAAGGATTCGTTTAAAATGAAATTAAAGGAAGAAATGCCACCAGAGAAAATCGCACACACGAAGGATGAAAAGAAAAGACCAGAAAATACCGCTTTAATGCTATTTTACTCGTACTCTATGCTTCACACTTGAAACGTCTTTCCCTTTCAAGAGTGATACCTACATACATGAGTCTATATAATCCAAGCATAGGAAGATGACTGATATCTTTTGTGTAATAATATATAAGAATTGATATTCCTCTGCTTTGAAAACACTGTCGCAGTAGAGGAAGTTGTTCATTAAAATCCCAATCCATCAAACTCTCATTAATTTAACTGGTCTCCCGGCCCATTTTTCACTCACTTTCTCCCTGACTCGCATCATAAGGCATTTAGCCATGTGATCCTTCGCCCCCATCCATTGCAATAATCACCTATTTGCAGAAGCTCTCCCCTCATCACAGCATCAACAAAAGCGTATCACTATTATCGTAATGAATTTTAATCCCACCCTCGGATCTCTTCATCCCGAATGGAGGCAGTGACAACGATGGATGATATTAGAAAGGGGAAAGATTTGCATTCAAGTGAGACAGAATATTGCTGAACGAAAACGAAACTGATTTTCCGTCTTTCCCATCTCTATTCATTGCATTAAAAGCATGTTTAACGCTTTTTCCTGATCCCACAAAATGTCTATGTCTCATCGTATTTGCTTGGGTGACTATCAAAGGACACATTTGGGTACCTTTTACCAATAGACGTGTGAGCCAAAGTGGCCTGTTCCAAAAAATTATTGCCCCGACACAAAAACGGCAATACTGCAATCCAAATGTTTCTCCGTTTATCCGATTCTCCGTTTCTCCGTCTGTTATTGATCTGGAAGCCAAACGGTCGCAGATAGAGACTTCGGGTCTTCGGAGGACCCCCCTAAAGTCGACCCTGGGATCAGGACCAGGACCTTCATTTTTCTAAACAGCCCCCCCTATCCCGCATAAAAACATGTTTTTTGGTATATCTCGAGAACGGCTCTAACGATTTTTTTCATTTTCGCATATGTTTTGTATCGAATGATGCATGACTTACAAAACTTATCGCCTTTTTCCAGTTAATCTCCGAATTTTCTCAAATACTAAACATATTCCGTTTCTCCACATTCAGTAGAACCTTAGAAAGAGAGCGGATTAGTCTGTGAAGCGGATTGGATTGATAGGTCAGTTGGATGAAGTTGATCCTTATAGTTGTTATTTAGATCCTAGCGGTGTCTAGACCCATTATAGTTATTAGAGTTCGAATTTTAAATATCAAATTGATTGTGCTCCTGTTTTATTAAATGGATTTTGATCTATAGATTCATGGACATTTGTAAGCTCTTGTAAAATCTTATAACCCTTTACCTACATTTGACTTTTATCCATCCATAGCTTAGTGGCTATGAAAGTCAGGCAATGTATTTTCATTTTTTTTAAGTTTTTGAATAAACTTGTTAAATTTTTATTACTTCACAAGTGTATCTTAATGTGAAACAGAATGTGATCTCCTATTCATGACCTGCTGTCCGCATCAAATCTGTAGCGGACCACCATTATTGATTGATCGAATTTTAACACTTCAATACACTCAGAATCTCTTAAGACATTCTGCCACGACTTGAGACACTCCACCGAGTCTTGATTGCTTCTCGGCCCCAGCCTTTTGTGACTCAGACACTTCTCTTCACTTGTATGGGTTGTTGTGATCAGTATTGTGTACAGGTTTTGCTTACCTCAGCATTCTCTTTTGTGGGTCTCACCTTTCCCACTCTGGCACTCTTGCATTAGTTGCGAGTCGACTCTCAGTGTAGCCCCACGATCGCGCGCTCAGTCACTTGATCAGGCGGTTTTTTTTGTATTATTAACATTTTCAAGAAGAGAATAAGGCTCTGTGGTGCTTCAGGACATTTTTTTTGTTGTTACTTGCAATAAAACAATTCGTGACTCAGTGTGTGTCTTGAAAAGGAATAAAGCCCGAAACATCTCAGTGCGAGTGCAACAAAGTAAGAGATTTTTCTTTCTATATATAATCTCATTTGTTCAATAATACCTTGAAATGCTTCGAAATTGTCTGGTCGGAGAGGCCAATTTACAAATTTAATTGCCGTAACTCCAGTTCAACTCCTTATGGATAGATTCTTGTGGTGTATATTGTGTGTCCGATGACCACCTCCGGATTAATCCATTCTCTTGCTGTGCTCCATTTTACTTGCGTGGAGAACATGTTGGATTACAGAGAGAGAGGGAGAGAGACTTGATGAAAAAGTACGGGGTCAAGAATTTCCCATTTGTTGTCCGCGCTCTGGTGAAGCAGAGGAAAAAGAATAGAATCGAAAGATGATCTTATAGCACGGAAGTTGATGATCAAATCACTGTGTGAGGATCACTTTCTCAAAAACAAAAAATCTTTTAGGCCCGCCTCAAGGAGTGTTAATGTTGATCTTTTCGTGTTTTATTGTATTACGAAATGTGGCTGAATTTTTAAGCGCGAAAAAGAAATGGTGTGTAAGATGTGGAAAAAGTTGATCATTTCTTGAGAGACAACCCATGGAGGCTAAAATGGCAGGAGACACTTGTCTCTGCCGGAGCACACACCTGCAACTTTTATGCCACACACACAACTTTCAAGTTAAATGGCAAAAACCTCATTAATTTGTTCTTTTATTCCCTGCAGGCCATTTTTCCCCTTCACATCTCTCCCCAAACTACCAGTCTTGGAGGAGAGATTTAAGTCCAAGATGTTGAGAGAGAGAAAAAAAAAACGAGCCCATAAAATCATTTTTTATTCTCCCCTCAATTCAGGCAAAATTAAACCCAGAGAAAAAAATCCTTTCCCACTCTTTTGATTCTCAACCCAAAATCCATTCGATGAATCGTGATCGTGAACATAAATAATATTTAGAGAGAAAATCTCTTTTTCGGGATTGTTTGCATTTGGTGAGGCAATCAAGCCAAAAATTAAGAAGTCACACGAACAAGTTTTTCACAGACACCAACTCATATGGGAGCTCGCTTCAAAATGCTTGAGCAGTTTCTCTAATGTGAAACCCATACCTATAAGAGAGACCAACTTTAAATAAGGTACATAATGGTGAAAAGTAATACGCGATAGATGAAAAAGAGAAGAAATAATGCAAGTTCGTGAAACTCCTCACGCGGTTTACCTCAATATCTTGGCCATCGTTCACCTGTCGCTTCTGCCATGACTTGCCCACAACATTCTAGCTTTTCCCATTCTTTTATGGGTTATATACCGGAGTAGGGAAAAAAATGCAAGCTGTTGTGCGCGATGTTTAAATGGGAAGATGGAACGGTGTGCATGCATAAGACAGTTTTGTCGAAGACACCAAACGGGATAAAAGATATTCAGCAATCCTATCATTTTTGTGTCACCACAATTTGCCAAGACAAGAGCAAGAGAGAGAAAATTTGCCGCAAGTTCCAGGTAGAAATTGTTGTATAATGAGTAAGAATTTATGTTATCACATGTGAAGTAGCCAATTATTACCGCTGGAAGATACCGAACGAGACAAGGAAATGCGAAAAGAATTGTTTTATGATGAGGCATGTGAAAGACTCTGAGTATGGCCTAAGAAATCTCATAAGAATTATATTGAGAGTTTTGAAATTTCGTAAATTATTTTAGTTGTGAGTCATTCAAATTAGATATTACAGCCTTTTGGATGAAAATCAGAGGATAATCTCGATCTAAATTGATCTAAATCTATTTGACTTTACCTTTTGTTCTACAAATCCGATTTTGATCCTTGAATTCTCATTAAAAATTAAATGACATGAACTTTTCAAAAGTTTTAGCTTTGATTATGCAATAAAGAGAACCTGAATCAGTTGCAACTCATACTAATTTCTGAATTTGCCGATAATTGAATCACAGCCTCCCATAAGTCGACCACGCAAGAGACTTATCACGCGATTTTCGGTTTCTGTTTCAGGGAAAGTTCTTTCCTAATTGCTATGTAGACATACCTTAAATACCGCGTCTCTTGTAATGAAATTCTTTCAACACAATTTTAATACCATCGAAGGCTATACGTCCATACACAAATTTATCATGTCTCAAGCCCTGAAAGATGATTTGTCATTCTCCCGAAGAGATTATAATTAGCGGATGAAAACATCGAAGCGGAGAAGCCGTGAGTTGATCTTTCAAAATGCGAGGAACCTCTACCCTGCCATTTAAAATGCAATATTTATGTCTCTGTGCAAAAAACTTTCCTCATAATATCCCCCAAGAGAAAATTATATTGTACCTCGTAGTCTCGTCAGGGTCGATGAATCGATGGAGCGTTTCAACGGGGAAGTCTTTTCGAAAAAGACGTGTCCACCAAATCAAATTACACACATGAAAATTTCATGAAAAATGTAATCACCATCCAGTTAGTTCCATTCCTTGACAATTGCCGTAATTGACACAAATTGCAATCTTAGCTCATTTCAGGCGCAGATTTTATGACGAAAAACATATTAGATTTCCCACAGATAGTTCTTATTTTTGCTCAATTACCGCGTATAATTAAATCAAAATGCGTGAAAAAACTTTTAGAGAGACAGGCAGAAAAAAAACAGTCACTGAATTAAGAGGGAAATGTATTGTTTTGGTCATTGTTTTTGATGAGAAAGCTACAAATGCGAGTTATTAGAACTTTGTGATAAATTCACTTGTCAGACCGAATAATCAGTTAGGAGACAAAGTTAATGAAATGTTCGGGAAAAAGAGCGGAATGATGGGTCAAAAATTTTCATTGTTAACAGGTAAATATATAGGGAAAGGTCTGACACAGCAAGTGACTTGGTCAAATAAAGATATTATTAAATTTAAAATGTTACAGTAAATTTGTAGAATTTTTCCAAAACTTTAAAATGCCCAGTTCGAGGTTTTTAATTTGAAATAAAATCCAGGATATTGTTCAAGTAATTACAAGGTTGATTTCACTATGAAAAGTGTACAATTTTCAGTCCTAAAGCTTAAAAAAAACTCAAAAAATTTGGATGACTTCTTCAAAAACTTTAAGTTAGGTACTTAGGTACAATAAAGTGACAATAGCTCGGCAATTCTACCAAAAGCTCAAGATTAAGACAAATTAGCTTGAAAGCTCTAAAATTTTTGCTTTAAAAATAAATTGTCTTTAATTTTAAAGAATTTGTTAAACATTTCGTGATTCTGTTTATTTTTTTCGCAATTAAATTCTTCAAATTTTCAAAGGTTAAAACTTTACGATATTCGTTTCCATATTTTTATTATTAATTTTCTTTTGCTTTTATTGTACACATTTCTGGAGTGACCCGCCCTTGCATAATTACTTGTATTTCAACTCCTTTCTCGCCTGGGTCATTGTGTGACTCTTTCCAATGGGAATTAGTACTGTGCAAGAGATAATTCTCAATGTAATGTAGCCACACTTAATGCATTATTATAATAATGTTTTAAAACAGTTTGTGCACAGTTCCCCACTGAACAGTGGTTCACTGGGAGGCGCACAACAACCATTATTAAAAAGACTGAAAAGCAGAGGAAAGAAAAAAAAAAGTTAGATTAATATAGTTGGTTTGCATTTTGATTGAAAACAAAAGGACTGGGTCGTGTTCCGGATTGTAATTCAATGGGATAGAAATGGGCAACCGTTAGAACGTGAGCACCACTATGTATAAACATTGATCTCCAATGTGAAAAATGTATACGCGGTGGTATTTTTTTTCCCCAGAGAGCCTCGGCAATTCTACCGTTTTGGTACTTTTAAGAACAATTCATTTGCATGAGATGAGGTAAGAGAGCAGAGCGAGAACATTCCAAAGCTTCCCAACCAAAGAGATTAATTTGAAAATCTAACTGGATGATCAGCACGTAAACCGATCCCCTTTCGACCCTGACGCGAGAAGATCATTTTATTTCATCGACATTGATCTCTGTGCCAGGTCGACTAATCATAAAGATGTGATTTATTAATGAATTCCGACTGTTTTGTCATCTAAGCAGAGATATAGAGACTTTTTTATTCCTGAAGATTTTATTGGTTATATTTCAAATGGCTTGAGGGAGATCGTATAAGATTTCCTTCGTGATCAAATAAATATGAGCCGATGGGGAAGATCACACACAAAAAAGCTCTATCTACCCGATTGAGATATTAAACAATAAGAGGTCAATTTGTGGTATTCATTTGAGCAGGAAATATTACTGGACTGTGGCGAAAAAAAGGATCCTTTCATTTCTTTCATATTATACAGCATATTTCTCAGAATACAAAATATACATAGAGCAGGAGAGTTGGGCTATTTAGGAAAAATCTCCAAGTACCACAAATGCTATTTCCTATCTCATTCTTCTTGTGGCTGCCATAAAAGCCACTGCCTGGTAGAGAGGAATATTAAATGTAGAATATTTTATACTCTTTGCCCACACATCATAAAAGCCAAAGCGCTCAAGAGACTTTTATTCTATATACCTCCAAAGAGCCATGTGGCTTTTTTTCCTCACCGGCCAATCTCATTGTTTTTCTAGTCACACGGGGCCCAGCATTCAAGTGATGGGATAGAATTCTTGATCATTGTATTCTCCCGACTATATCTGGTTCTCCTCTTCTAATGTTTGATTGCGCGGCTTCCTCTAGTGAATGCGTTATTAGTATTAAATATGATTCGGCCTCATGTTTTTCTCATAGCCATGGCGCAAAAGAAGATCAACAAACCCCGTCAATTGGGACCTGTGAGTGAGAATGAATTATTGAGAGTCTCGCGAGATCTCTCGTATATTTTCATGTCAAATTGCCCCGGCCATTGGCCAGCACAAAGCACACAACTCTACAAATATCACTGAATTCACCTGCAAAACGCCCACATCTGGGTGATCATTTTACGGTTCTTCTTCTACCCGTGTTTGGTCTTTTGCAGATGCTTTTGACTCAATGGCAAATCTCCAACACACATTGATTTATTCTGTCTCAAACAATCGATTCACAAATTGGACTTGCTTGAAATATTGTGTGAATATTTTTCACATCATAGGGGAACTCTGGCTGGCATTATTAAAAAGATTATCATGATATTCTGGTTCTAAGAATTTTTCGTGATTTAACACCTTTTCTTACTTGAACCATTAATAATCCTTTTTAAATCCTTATAACCATTTAATTTTACTCAAAATCGTTCCTAACTATTTTAACGGTTTTTTTTTAATTTCATATCCCTAAAAGAAAGGATTTATCACTGTTTTTTATTGATTGTAAATTAAAATTTGAGAACGCGATCATTTTGTCTCACAGTGTCAACTTGCTTGCATGTCCCCTATTTATAGAAACTTCATTGAAACGATGGTCGCCACATTGGCTGATTATGACCCTAAATACCGCACTCGAGTCACAATTGAAAAGGCTCACCCTCGGCCCACGG
Source organism: Phlebotomus perniciosus (assembly GCA_918844115.2). Classification (NCBI taxonomy): domain Eukaryota; kingdom Metazoa; phylum Arthropoda; class Insecta; order Diptera; family Psychodidae; genus Phlebotomus; species Phlebotomus perniciosus. The sequence continues at coordinate 24,822 of CAKKOB020000832.1, read as the reverse complement.
AAGGCGTTCTTCATTCTTGTATCTTGTCTAATACCACTCTGGCTTCTCTCAATGGGATTGTCTATTCTGCAAGCCACATGCTCTCTTCTATAGTGGCAACAATCTGATGAATAGGACGCGTGCTGTATTCATTGCTACTCTCGATGGTTGCTAACTAGCGCGCGATTGCCGAGGCTTGGGTATAATTCATCAATATACTTTTCCCTAATTGCCGCCAATTCATCCTCCGGGTTCACCTTTGATAGCGCATTTAATATGCGCACAATTACTGATAATCACGCACCAGCGAAGTCAACTGATAAAGTGAATCGTGTTTTCTCCACTTTTACCAACACTCTTTATAATTTTAATTTCTTCACCTTGAAATTGATGAGGCAAAAAAAAATTGCGAGCAAACGGTCGGGGGTCCATTGAAATGTTAATTGGCTCGATGAGCTGCAGGAGTCTTTCCGTGCAATGCAACAAAAGTTGTGGAGGAATTGCAAAACACCAATTGTGAGAGGTGTAGATTAAGAGGGCAATCCATATAGAATTCTTCTATGTCCGCAAGAAAAAACTTCCCCCCTTTTGTGGTTGTTTTTGGGAAGAAATTGCAAAAAGCAATTAGTGCAAAATATTCTTGGGCGTAACTCCTACATTCAGATAGCGATAAATCAATTTACAAGCTCTCCATTGCGCCGCAATAAGTATTATATAGAGAAAATTCTTTAATTAAAATATTGCCTTGCAATGTGAGAACACTGCAGACGTAATTTTTTACCACCTCATCTGCCATCTTCCAATAGATTTACAATGTTCCACTATGGAGATTTATTGAAAAAGTCCAGAGGGGCAAGTGGGCAAAGTTCAATGGTACAGCTTAGATTCTTATGTTAACCATTTCTGAAAATAAACACAAGGAGCGAACAAGTGCAGACATTCAGTTTATTGTGTATCGGTGGAGATTTTCTAACCAGATAAGCAAAAATATGCTGAGATTTTCTTTAGAATATATAGTAAAATGCAGGATTTGTCGGGAAATAGATAAATTGATTGCAGAATTTGCCACAAAAGAGGCAAATTGATATAGAATGCGCCTAGATATAGGCAAATTGATATAGAATGCGCCTAGAAATAGGCTAATTGATATGAAGGATTACCTTAAAATTAGCAAAAGGTAGAATAATATCTAATTTGCCTAAAATTAGACAAGTTGATCTCACATTTCCCTGAAAATAGACAAATTTATGTAATTTGCGCCTAAAAACAGGCAATTTTTGTGATTTGATTGAAAAATAGATAAATAAATCCCAATTAAACTTTATGTGGGAGATTTTATAGACCATCTAAAGTTTGCTCTCATTCTTGTCCAATTTCACAAACCGTGAGTTCTTGTAGCCCAAGAATCACCCCAGCTGGAGAGACAGAGTAATAAATTTTTAATTAAAAGTAAATATGTAAATTGTGATCTGTCCAATTGAATTTGATATCTTTACCTATTCCTTTTGCCACAATATTCTGCTTTACTTCTTTTTACATGTCTCTCTCACTCTCTTGCATTTTAATAAGAGTGAATTTCTTTTGAAAATTTTACAAGAGAATTGTGGAACAGGCGCGCATAAGGAGAATCCAGAAAATCCGGTTTTCGTGATTTTTCTCATATATACGCGAAAAATCTTCCGCGCGCGAGAGAGAAGGGGGCAAATACAAGATTACCACAGAGCGCGCACCAAGAGTTCAAATCTGACCATTCTTTGCCGCATATACACTCCTGAGGAGAGGGGGGGATCTTAATCAAATCAACAATTCAATAAAATGAATGAATTTTCATAAAACAAATCTCCCCACCTATTATCTCGTTTGGTCTCTAATGCCTCCTTTGTGCAGACATTTTGAGAAGGTATAACGCAATTGCGCAAGTTGCAAACGCAACAGAGTGCATTCTCTCCAAACAGCGAGAAAGAAGAATGGTTGGGGGGCTTAGAATAGAAAATCCCTAATTGCACATATAAATATTTGCCATCACACACTCAAGAAATTTGCGATAATTCTCCTCTTCTTGGCGTTGAATTCTCAAGCTCATCACACATTTCCATCCACTTCTTTCTCTACCTTCATCTTCAATCTGGGAGCGCCGCAAAATTACACGCACGCGGGGCAAGAGAAACATACCTGGCAGATTGAACATATTTGATAAGGAATCTTTGTTCGCTCCACAGAGGGATATCTGCACAATACATGGGGCGAGCTTTCCGGAATGCGCGCAGCCATGATTGGAATATTGAAGGAGATTATTTTGCCTTTAAATTTATGCATAGACCATAAAGTGTTTTATGCGGTCAACGTGCAAGGTGGCTCTCGCGAGCGAATTTAATTTGTCACCACCTTGTGTTATTATGATAAATTGGTCACCTCTCTCTGGTCATCCTGGG
>CAKKOB020000832.1:0-22311 GCA_918844115.2 Phlebotomus perniciosus | reverse complement strand
AGGTGTGACTGAAAACTCGCCTCGACAATGTTCCTTCTCCCACCTTAGGTGTGCGTCAACCTCCGCGTGCTGACTAAAACACCTGCCTCGTTGGTTTTTTCTTGCTCCGCGATGCATCTCGTTAGACGATCACCATATTGGTTGCGCGCGCGGATTTTAGGATGCAAAAGAGAGGTGGAAATTTCTCGTTGCTGAAACTCGAATTAAAACTTCCTGGAATCCTCTGTCAAGCGCCTCCATACGGTGAAAAAAGATTTTTTAGTGCGGGAGAAAGAAACAGATAGAAAAGACAATATTCAATGGAATGTATAGTCCCCGGAGAGTCTTATACTGTTGATGACAAGGGGCAGAGATTTCAGGCGAAAGTGGTGTATAGTTAATAGGAAGTGAAATGTAATGTTTAAAGTTGGAAGAAGTTGCTTTCTCAGTTAGAAACGAAAGGATTAAACACTATATAATGCTAAATCAATTGGCTCACTTTTATGATAACTCGAGTTATCAATACTTATACTGAAGAATAATTGGAGTACAGAAACAGGTGTACACCTATTTCAGGCTACTGCCCTTCCTTTGACTTGCTGCATTTGGATGAATTTTGCACATTTTGTGCTATTTAGTCCACGAGAAAATTGTCCAGTGAGTGGGAAAGAGATGGTGTAAGCATTTCTCTCAGTTGATACAAGAAGTTACCTACAAATAGTGCTATAATAGTCACTGTGTGGCAACTTCTTACCACTCTTTTTGAGCACAGCGAAATTTATCTCAACTTGCAACGTCTCCGTCGAACATACATATTCAATTGGATAAATTCCAATGTGCATTTCGCACATTGAGGAAATTTTTATATTGCCAAGCCATAACCTGTTGGTGAGTTCCTCATAGATCATGTATATGTTTATGTGCATGAACAAAATTTGTAATATAGGAGAATTTGCTACGGGTTGCGAAATGTTCATCTCTTGCGCGAATTTATGAATGCTCAAAGCACCAACTGTCACAACAAATCATCACCAGGTAGAATTTAGGTATTTTTTTTCCCGTCTTGGCGCAAGTAATCATTAAATTCTTCACGAGGATCATCATAGCCCCATGATAGTCATCCCAATGTGGGATTCTCGCCGAATGACATGGGGCACACATTGAAGAAAAAGATCACGAGGGAGAGACATGAGAGAATTTTCTATTCACTTGTCTCATGGCTTCACGGATGCCATTTATGTGATCTTTTTGGAATTCATCTCTTCACGATGATTTCACTCGGTGATCTCCTAACCAGTGCCTCACCTTCTCACTGCTGGGCCTCTCCGCATCAAAAAACTTTCCCTGCACTCCCAGGCCTTTTTTAGCCTTTGCCGCATCTTCCACATGGAAAGTGTTCGCGCGACAGACAAATTGATATGATTGAGCATTTGCTTAAAATCTTCGCGCCGCGAAGACCGTGTAAAAGAAAAAAATCTCACAGCATTGTGATACTTTGCAGAAATCGTGATGACGAATGAATCACATCGCGAAAGCAGTTTGCGCATAGATTCAAAGTAAGAATTTTTGGGTGTTAATAGAGAGATGAAAAGCTGCCTCGCGAGCAATTTGAAACACTAGAAAAAGAACAAAAAGAAGAAAGAGGCCAATGAATAAGCATAAAAAAGAGGTGCAAAAAGAGATGGTGGTTCGGTAAAAGTTTTCACATTCAATTGGGGCCACAAAATGCTTGTTTTTTCGGACAGCAATATAAAATGTATAAGTATCCCACTTTTGCATCTTATCCAATATTAAAACGCATGATAAGTCTATTGCGTGGTCGATTTATGAGAGTTGTGATTCTTTTATGGCAAACTGGGAATTTGGTGTTAAGTTTTAAAAGTTTTGAGGAAAACGTATTCCAATCTTTCGCTAAAAGAGATCGAGAAGTATAGAGAGTAATTTTGTCTTTCATCCGATCATATACCTAAGTTGTGAATTTATAAGAATTCGCAGTTAAAATGCTAAAATTAAAAAAATGAAATAAAGCCAAACTTGATAATTAATATGAGCAATAATTTACCTCTTTTATGACTTTTTCTATCCCCTTTGACACTCCTTGACTTTTATCATCGCCACATCATTCGATTATTATTAAACAATCATCTTCTTATGTCTCGCGAAGAAATGAAGATTCATTGATTGTTATCTGAAGAAGTAATGCTTACGCAATGAATTTCACCAAAGATGCGAGATTAATCTTTATTTAATTTGTCTTGTAACTTCTTTGCAGGCGTTGCCGGATTGCCGTGAAATTGCGCCGATGCTCCGTGAAAAAAAATGAAGATGGAACTGACTAGTGAAATGTGAATGAAAATTGTGCTGAATTAGAGTGGTGTGCTAATTAATTAATTGCACCACGTCGTGGTAAAAGACAACCTACGCCTCTGAGTGATGTGAATTCCCATGAACAATGGCATTTATTTGAAAATTGGATGGCATCAATCGAGTGATTTGTGTCTCAGGAGTCAGAAATTGTGCATGTGAAATTGTGTTGGTTGTGATGATCTTCGGATGGAAACTGCGTGGAGCATCGTGAGGAAATAATTAACTCGAAGAGATTGTTTTTCACACAATTCCCCTCCTCGGTTCATCTAACTGGTGTTTGGAGACACCCACCCATTCAGAAAGCCCGAAAAAATTTCATCATCATCCACATGAAAAATGGTAAGACGCCGCATAAATTCAATAATGATCACTTTTTTTACCATCTCGTTACGAATTCTATTCCTCATCAATGACTGATTTATGCGGAGTTTCATCCAAAAAGTGCCACCATTGATTTTTTTCGTGACAAATAGCATGATGTAAAAAATGTTTTGTTGTGCAGATCATAATTTATGATTTTAACTTTTATCTCAATGGGGAGATGTCTTAACATCTTCCTTAGAAAGAGTTCAATCTCATTTTTATTTATATTTTCGGATAAGGGGTTACAAAACACTCTGGGAGGGCGGAGGTGAAAGTGACGCTTGACATCAAGGTAATCTTCCAGCTACTAAATTCCCATGTTTATAAATTGTCAAAAGAATTGCCGATTTGGGAACAAAAGAGCTCAACTTCTGATTGACAATATTGGGTTCAAGAGTGTGAGAGAGTTCCAAGTGGGTGGAGATGGAGTAATTTAAATGATGGCAGAAAGGTCTGAGGCGCAAGATCAAAAAGATATCTATTTACCATAATTCCTCCGCCAATTTTACCATGGAATTTTAAATTCAAGGAGGGAAATAAATGAACGAGTTTAGTTGACACAGATACGCTTTTTAGAAGTTAGAGTTTTAGGTTTAATTAGTTTTTTTTAAACTTTCTTCTTAAAAAAAGGGAAAAAGATTGTTAGAAGTTTCTGAGCTTTAACAAAAGCTTTACTATTTGAACTTGGGCTAAAGACATTGTTTAGGTAAAAGCTTTATTTAAAAGCTTTCTGAGAACTTTGCAAGTTAGAGCAAATTTTATAGAGTTTACGGAGTTTCAAAAATCAAAGTCAAAATTTAAGACGTTCAAAAGATTTTCTTAACTTCCATTAGAGCATTTGAGAGGAATTTCTGAGCTTTTCCAAAGATATCAGAGAGCTTTTAGAGAAATTTCGCAGCCTCAGAATAATTATTTAAACTTACAGGTCAAATATTTTAAAGTTTAAGCTTCAGTCCAAGTTATTGGCATAAATTTACCAGTTATTTCCCCCATGTTCCAATCACATTCCTTGAAAGTTGATTAGCGTGTGTGATGAATTCGAGCCACGGCATTTCCACAATGTGTAACAGTTCGGAGGCAAAAGATCAAATTTGATTAGGGTTGCCTTTTTTCCTCCATCTTTTGCATCACGTTGCACTCCTTCTGGGCAACTTTGGAGTTTGGAGAGCATAAATGCTTCTCAATCAGACACAATACTTCCTAGCAGAGCTAGAGGCGTGAAATCAATATAAACACTCTTGGCTTGTAACATAAATTTTGCGAGTGAAATATGCAAAAACGCATTAAGTGATTGGTGATCGTGCAATTAAGTGCCACGGTCTAATAAATCATGAAATTGTCTCTTGATTATATCCCATCCGATATAGTCTTAATGGTGGATTTCATGGGGGACAAAAGACAAAGACATCCCATGGGATATAGATTAAAGAAATCTCACACGGTTAAAAACGCACATGATTTCTCATCTAATGTTCAATCATTTTCGAATAATACGATCATTACATTCATTTCTCATTATTCTCTTGTTTATTTATTTGCCAACACACCAGTCCATCAACATTTTCCATCACGTCTTGATGTTGAGCCTCCCAAAGTCTCACTTTCGTGCCTCAACTGGCGTTTGATCCATCCACAACACTTTCGTGAAATGCGGTGTATAAAAGATCAATTTGACCATATCCACATGCAATACCACTGGTTGCGGCAGTTGAGACCGAAAACACTTATATAATTGCCGTGGTAGATGGAGGTTTTTCGGACTTTTCAATATTCATACATATATTGGTGAATGCTTTTAGCGTGAAGTGAGCCAATGCATTTTAGAACCAGACACGAGATGAGGAAGTGACCAAAGCTATCTTGTGTGATCATTTTATATATTATTTCTGCAAAATATTTTATTCTTTTGCCCCATACGAAAAGGCAACATTTTCCAATGCGCCTTCCGCGGGCGGCATGGGGCCGATTTTATTGCGTGTGTCTTTCATTTCTTGCGACTTATAGCGCGAGGACATGATTTTTACCGCCAGAACACCAACGACTTTATTGCAATTTCGTTCACTTCATACCATGTCGTGGTCGCATTACCATTTCACTTGCTTCTTCGTTGGTTTATTGAATTGCCTTCCGACTGATCTACAAATTTTAATCTCGCACAAATATTATGATATCTCCTGAAGTTATTTTATGTGTCACAGAACTTTCGTTAAATTTCAATTTCACTTTTCTGCTGAGTATGGTAAAACAAAACAAAAAATAGAGTTGGTATATAGAAAAGGTCAATTTGAAAACTAAGAGGCGAAAACAGTAAAATTCAAATGCTAAAAGAAGTGTATACAATGTTGTTTGAGGAAAAGCATTCCATCCAACATCAATTTATCATGAAAGCATCTACTCATTTTGTATTATTGGAATATTACATGAATCTCTCTCTCTCTCTCGCGCTCGATACATCCCACTTTTTGCAACACCACTTCAACATAGCATCTATGTTGAAGAATGCTTTAGTGCTGGAAGCTCGCGCCATTCACTCTCTGAACACCTCAACGCTGACGAGCACGAGTACTCTTCCTCTGCGTATCTTCAAGTGATTTTTCTAATCCACTTTGATAAAGAATTTCGCTGTTCAACAGTCACGGATGGGATGGATGATGTGAAAGGCGAAGAGAGATGAATAGAATTGAGCAAGGGACGGGTATTAAGCGATGGATGGTGTACTGGTGCGCAGGCCGGTCACTATATGGTGTTGGCAAACGGTTGCAGAATAGTCAGCTGAATGCTCAATTTATCATATGTTAATGAGTAAAGCATTGATATATTCATTAGATATCCAGGTCTAATCGGCATAATCTCAAAGAAAATTCCGGGAAAAATCCAATAGAAAAGGGAAATATGAAATTTCAGTTTATTGATAAACTTTGTTTCTCTGAAAAGCTCCCTTCTACTTATTTTCTGGTAAATTCCTTAAAGGTTCTCTAAGTTCAATTGCAATTTCCGTCAATCCCTCAAATTTCTATTTTCAATCCGCTGGGTCATAAAATTACCCGTTCGTTGCACTAACTAAAAGATTTTAGAGAAAGACAAGATGATTGAATTATGGAATTCAACTGAAAGGCCACTAAAGATGATTTATTTTTCAATTAGCCGTTCTCGAGATTTATTTTCTAATGTTTTTAATAAAAAATAAACACATTGATGAAACCTCTAAGTTTCATCTTTAAGACTTTGAGGTTTTAAAACTTCACAATAGATTAAAAGAAGTGATTCCTCGTTAATGTAATTTAATTTTCACTCTTTTCTTGATTAACACAATTTCCGATAGTAATTTCTACATCTTGTTCCTCCTTAAAAAGGTGAAATTATATATTTTTTGCTGACTGTGTCCAGATTACTTGCATAGGTAATTCAATACGATGAGCCAGTTACTTCCGCTTTGAACGCACCCTTTCTCATATTTTTGAACAGATCCATAAGATAATATTTACAACCCGAAAGCATCTCTGTTGGATAATTTTTTGTATCACAATTTATGAATGATTGCATCACTATAGGTGGTCCTCCGTATTTTTTTCCCATCATCTCTGTGACTTCTTTCCTCATGATGACCCTCTCACAGCGGCATCATCGACAATTTCTCTGTGGCTCTGCCATTAAATTTAAACTCATAAGAGAATCAATTAGAGAAATCAAAGTTTTTCCTTCATCTCTCTCTCTTGTACTTCATCTTCCGTCGCCACGAATGTCTCGGATCATTCAAAAGTTTCCATTTCCATTTTGACTTTTTCTTTCAACTGCACGGATCATTTGGGACAATTTAGGCTGTATTTTCGTCGCATCTAATCTGAGAAGGTAAACTGGCCAGGAATTCAATGGGATATTAGTGGGTAAAATGTATTTCAAATATCTTATAACTCTTTGATATTTGTGTGTCACGATGCCGTTATTCCATATACATGAGATTTATCTCAACGATGTACCACATTTCTGTTTGACTTCACCATCTCGAGGAGGCATTAAGCGCACTGTTGACCAAGGGGAAGATATTATGGTCAAAATAGTGTATGAACTTCTAAATTTTCTAAGAAAGCTCTCAAATACTTTTACAATATCCAGGAATTTTTTTAAACTTAAAAAATGTTAAAGAAATAAAGAATTGTTTCTAAACACCTTCATGTTTCTGGCCATAATATCTCCCCCTTGTCATTGGCTGTTGACGGTCTTATGCTTGGGAGTTGCATTTTTAGTGACTCGCCCATTGAGAAAAATACACGACCAACACAACACACGCATTACATATTCGCCCCGGAAAAATGTCCATCTCACTTCTTTTTTTTCTGTTTTTCTCCTTTTGGGTGAAAAATTTCACTCTCTTATTCATCCATGAGTCGAAATGCCATTGATTATCCAACATCTCGTGTCTCTTTTTCGGGCTCTCTGGAATTATGCAGAGAAGTCTCGTCCACTTGGTCAGCTCGCGGGTCAGGATGATGTATGAGCTCATCCCTCGCCTCTGGAGATCAAAGGTTAATTTATATTCCGCGCGCGCGAAATTGTCCAAATCCCCCTGTGTGTCTGCAAAACCAAAGCATATTGCAAAGTGGGTTTTTATTCGACACTAATCCCTGTGCGAGACTTTCGTAAGAATCCGCCAATATTTCATCTGTCTTGAACAAATATTTGTTGTACATTTCTAATGAATTGAACAAAGTTGTAGTCCTTGAAGTTTTCTTATATGTACAATTGAAATTACACTTTCGATACGTGATAATCCAAAAACATGAGACACAAAAAGATTTTTGCCTGAATTTCTCAGGCTGAAAATTATTCTGCTGATTGGCGATCAATTTTTCAAATTAACACAAAAAAAGAACTGTTTCTTTTTCTATTTTGCTTATAAAAAGGTGAAAAAAAAACCATCACAATAATTGAGTCCACTGTTTGCTCGCAAAATGGGCATCGTGCAACTGTCTTTCTTGAGCCTTCAAATGCCAGTTGCCGCGAGATTAACAATCCAATCTGGCACATGATTACATTGCAAAAGGAGTAAGTGAATACAGTTTAGAAAAAAAAGTCCGATTCATGATGGATAAGATGTAATAGTGAATTATGTGGAGTTTATAACACCACAACAATGTGGTGGAGGTAAAATCTCGATGATCTTGATGTGAGAGTGTTAGGAAAAATTGTCTGCAGCTCGTTGAGAGCCAGAATGAGCAACTTTGGCATTCCGAAGTGATTCAAGTAGGATATTTTGCGCGCGCGCGCGTCTTTTTCCATCCATTGTATGGCGCACAGGCACCAAAATTATAGTGGAGCTCTCTTGTTGAGATTGCGGGGGATAAAGGTTAAAGTGGTAACAAAATATATATAGAACTTCTGCACAATTTTCATTTTGCCACTCACACCATCGAAATGTCCAACAGGTTGTTCACAATTTGCAATTGTGTTGCCATCATTGAATTCGATTATGTAAAAAAGAAATTTGCAATTTCAATAGTTTTTGTCTAAATAATTCCACCACAAGTTATATCCACTTTCTTTAAGTGTCGATGGAGTGACAAAAAGCGTTCTCGACTCTTTTTTTTCGTACACCTCACGTGGAACCTGCTTAAGTGTGAAAAACACACTTCAGCGTTTACTTAACTGTATACCATCTCTTTAAATAAATCATAATTGGTAAATTTCTCGATATTCAATTTTCTTCTATCCACATAAACCGTGGTGTGTCTCAATGCGGAAACACTTTTTTCATAAATTCAACTGCTTGACTCGAATTACCCAATGATGATTAATTACTTTATAAACTCTATTAAAAACATATTGCATTAATTTTTCTTCGACATTTTTTATCGTCTTAGTTGGAGATTTAGTTTTGAAAGTAATAATATTGATATATTCAAAATTCCTTTGTTGTCCCCTAGCCTTGTATGTATGAAGTGGCGTCTCTTTGAGTCTTGAGAACATCTCAGTATAATTATGCTACCATCCGTACTGTTTTGATTAAATTCAATAGCGCAATTTTACTCTGGGTGAATTGATAATTAAGAATAACAGGTTCGTCGTGTTCTCGCTCATTGAAGTCTTTTCTTCAACTATTGTGATAATATTTGCTGATGGCTAAAACTAACAGAATATCAGAAAAAATCTCAATGGAAAACCACTTCAATTTAATAACACGATGCTGTAGGTGTGCTTTAATCTCAAATGTATGGTACAAGCATGTTAACGCGGTGTGGCAGTGTTGGGACAAAAGGAGTGGAGGAGAATGTCGAAATTTGCAAGAGATTCTCTCCTCTGCACAGATCTGTACGGTCCAGATGTTCACTGAAAGAAATTCATGGAAATGAATACAATCACACTTGGAATAATTATGCGCCTGAATTACTTAATTTTAACAAGCCTTCGAAACAAACTTTCTATCAAAGCTTTTCAGAGCTTTTTAAGAAAGTATCACTAGAAAGCTATCTTAAGCTTTCTGAATTTTATGAATTATTTCTAAGAAAGCTTTCTAAAGCTTTCTAAGAACAATGTTCAGAAAATGTTCTAGAAAGCTTTCTATAAAAGAAAAATTTCAAAGTTTAGGAATTTCTTTGAAAGCTCCTGAACGATTTCAAAAGCTCTTCAAAAAGAGATTGTTTCAATTGAAAGCTTTCATAATTACTTAGCATTTCTATTCCACTTCCAAAAGCTCTGGCGCACTTCCATTCAAATGTACACCACTTCAGTCCATAATATCTCCCCCATGCTAACATTTTTAAATTTATTTGAATTTATACAAAGATTTTAGCCAACATTCTAAGCCAATCCAGCGTATACATTTTGGTCATCAGTTTTTTCTCTATGTGTATCCATTAGCTGGGTTATAAATTACAATTCACATCTGGACTGAGCCATTGTGGAGCTGGTAATGTCACCATCTTGTAAGATTTCATGGTGTCTTGACAGAGTGTGAATTGTTCTACATAATACCGGAAGAATCACATAAATTCATGGGCGCGCGAGGTGGTGAAAGATGAAATTCTGCTAATTTATTCTCATTCTAACATGTGTGTTGCTCATTTTTTCTTCTTCCTCTTGACATGGGTCAACATCAAGAGATTAGAGTGTGGAAGAAGAAATGAGAGAAAACACGCAAATGAGAAGATATCTCAGCTGGTATAAAACGAAATTAAATTCCATATATTCAAATGTGCAACATTTCTTCATCTTTTCATTTTCTATTTTTCTTTTTGCATGGCCAATAACTAGACACCGTGGCATTGGATGATACTGCACATAATCCTTCTTGTATGCTGTGAGTCGGTTCAAGGTGCGTGGGGTAAACTGCAACCATGTGAAGTGGAGACTGGACAAACGAACATCATACTGGACATTGAGGAGAGTCGGGGTGACTGTGAGTATTGAAATTCATTTGGCTAAAATATCACATTGTTAGTCTTTGCCTTTTTGATATATGGAGCTCCAGAGATGGGGAAGAAACCTTTAAAATATCATCAATCATTGTGGATTATTTGTTTCTCTTTCTCCAGCCATCGGCCAGAGAACAATCCCAGCAGAATTGCCAATTTATGGTGATCCCCATAGTGAGATCCTTTTGGATCTTGTCTTCCCCAAGGGGAACAAGATGTTTGTTCTCAATGGTAAATCCCTCCAATTGATAAAACCCCTGGACAGGGATGAGGAGAATCTCAGTCACACCATCTTTCAGGTTTGTTGCCCAGACGAAGTGACGAAGAAATGAACTGCAGATTATAGAGCACTTTTTTTCCCTCTCAATTGCAGATTTCATGCACCATCAGGTCGACGAATCGCAAGAGAAATATTCCAATAATAGTTCGTGTTTCTGATGTTAATGATAATGCGCCAGTATTTATTAATACGCCATATGAGACGACCGTTCCAGAGGTGAGCTCTGCAATTGTCAGAGAACCCGGCAATTTATTCATGAACTTCATTATTTACAGTCAACACCTGTTGGTACAACCATCTTCAGAAATATTCTGGCCCAAGACATCGATGCCGGTGTTAATGGTCTTGTGGAGTATTTCATTGTTGAGGGCATGAAAAATATCACAGATGACAAAGTGATCGCAGCTGATGGCTATGGGACATTCTCAATTGGATTTCCCCACCAGGGACAGGTAAATAATCCTTCTCTTAACCATTTTAACCCATTAGTGAACGTCTTTGATGAATTTTCTAACGTTTATGTCCTGTTTAATTTCTTTCGCATTAACATTTTGGAATCTTTTATCTAAATCTGCACTTCCGGAAGTTGAATAATCTCAAATGATTTTGTTCTAAAATTTCTTATCAAATCCACTTTTCATAATGAAATATTAGGCACTTTAATCAAGAAGATTAATGCTGAATAATGCTAGGGATTCAAATTAGAAGATATAACGGTTGTTTCTTCTGAATGAAATATATTCCTTGAACTGGAAGTCGTAAAATTTTACTTTCTTGCTCTCGAAATCATCTTTTTTTACTGATATATTGATATATTGGAAAAAGATTTAAAACTTCCGATATTTATTTGTTTTTTATATTAATGGGTTAATAAACACTTTTTAGGTCACCGTGGCCAAAACGCTGGACTATGAGCGGATTCAGCGATATTATCTAACAATTGTCGCCTCGGTGAGTGTCTTGTGTGACCCACAAAGGCCAAGCGCGGAAGTTATTAATCGGTGACTATTTGTAGGATCGCGCGAGGAATGTCTCTGAGCGTTTGTCGGCAACCACCACACTCACAGTGAATGTGGCCGACTCTGACGACATGGATCCATCATTCATCTATCGTGGCTGCATCCTCTTGGATGGTGCCTGCATCAATCCTGAGTACACGGCTTCCGTGCCCTCGGGGTCACTCCAAGGTGTTCTGTCGGTGCTCCCTGAGAAGATTCAGGCAATCGATTTGGACACCATAAGCTCCCCCATCCGATACACATTCCTCAGCGGGATGCCCTCCAACTATGATGAGTTCTTTGCCATTGACGATCAGACGGGTGTACTTAAGCAAGTGAAGGTGATTGACACATCAGTGGCCAAGAAGTTCGATATCATCGTGAAAGCTGAGGAAGTGTCTGAGGCGAAGCGTTTCACCACCGCCAAGTTATCAATAACCGTCAAACCAGTTGACTCAAATCCACCAGTTATTGCATCGTCACACACTGAGGGCTTTGTGGATGAGAATTCAGCCATAGGGACCAAGATTGTGGACTCCCGAGGGAATCCAGTCAGACTCACAACAACAGATGCTGATTTCTCCGAAGATGACCCAAAACCGGATTACATTTACGAACTTACAACGCCCTACTTTACAGTTTCCGATGATGGGATTCTCCTCGTGAATGAGGAGAATCTCGATCGAGATCCTCCAAATCCGGGTGTCTTCCGTTTCCAAGTGGTGTCTCGCGAGAAGTCCACAAATGTCGCCAGTGCTCCGCTAAGCTTAACCGTAACTCTTCGTGATGTGAATGATAATCCGCCAAAACTGCCCATGATCGCTCCTGTTACCATAATGGCGGGCGATGAGACGCGCTTCGTGACGAAAGTCACCGCCACGGATAATGATATGGGTGAGAACGCCGTGATAACTTACTCAATTTATCACGTGTCTAACAACGGCGTAAAGAAGTTCTCAATAGACGAACGAAGTGGTGTAATTGAGACGAGAGGAGCACTTAATGCAGGAGAGCAGTACAGCATAACTGTTCAAGCAACGGACATTGGGAATCTTCATTCTCAAGCAATTGTGGAAGTTTCAGTGACTCCAGGACCTAATACCAAACCTCCGCGTTTCGTGAAACCCGTATACGAAGTGCAAGTGAGTGAAGGAGCTGATATTAATGCTACGATAGTCGTTGTGAAGGCCGAAGATCCCGAAAATGATCCCGTCAAGTACGCAATTTTATCGGGAAATGATTTGAGACAGTTCTCCGTAGCTCCTGATACGGGAGTTATCAGTGTTATAAGGAAGCTGGATAGGGAGGATCTAACACGATATCAACTGATTCTTCGTGCTGAAGATAATGGAGGACTCTCAACCACCGCGACAGTTAACATTCGCGTTACCGACATCAACGACAACAATCCAGAGTTCGATGAAAACGCCCAACCGTACCGGTTTAAGGTTGAAGAGGGACGAGCTGATACGCTCGTGGGAGTTGTTCACGCATCAGATGCTGATGATGGAGTCAATGCTGACATAACTTACTCCCTACCAGTGGATATCCCATTTAAGATTAACCCCAAGTCCGGGGAAATCCGTACAACATCTGCCCTCGATTATGAGAAGATCAAGGATTACAAATTCGTAGTTACAGCTAAGGATGGAGCTCCAGATAGTCGCTTGGGAACTGCAAGTGTCTCAGTGGAAGTTACTGATATATCGGATGAGGTTCCGATCTTTTCCGAAGAGAGGATCGACGTGAGAGTCCCTGAAAATGTTCCTGATCTCACAATAGCTACCGTGAAAGCTACAGATCCGGATACAAAACCAGAAATCACGTATCAATTGAGACAAGGAGCAACTGAATTGTTCCGGGTGGATCCCAGGAATGGTCAAGTGAAGACAATTCGAGGATTGGACTATGAGAAGGAGAGAACACATGAGCTAGTCATTGGTACAGTGGAGAACACCGGCAATGATGTGGGAGATGTTGTTCGGATTCATGTGGATGTTGAGGATCGCAACGACATCCCACCAGTTTTCGTTAGTGTTCCCGAACCCGTTACCGTAAACGATGATCAGAAGATAGGAACGATTGTGGGATCAATGCCTGCTATTGATGGTGATGGAACAGCTCCTGGCAATGTTGTGAGATACGAAATGGTGGGCAGAGGTAAAGCTCTCAAGTACTTCCAAGTTGATCCAGATACCGGAGTCATTCGCTTAAGGGACGAACTCAACAAGGATGACGATACAGAGTATCAAGTGGATGTTAAGGCTTTTGATCTTGGAGATCCTCAACTCTCCTCCGTTGCTACTCTACCTGTGTTCGTACGACATCTTCTGAATGATCCGAACGGTGCTGGAGGAGAGTACGAAGCTAGAGTTGAGAGTGGAAACATCAACAGTGGAACCTTTAGTAATCAGATCGGACTTGCTTTCAGTGAAGACAACTATGTGGCTCATGTATCGGAAACTGCTACGGAAAATTTCACCGTGAAAGCCATTCAGATCGTGAACTCAAAAAAAGCCACAAAGGTTAATCCCGGATTCAAGTGTGATATCATCAAAGGGAATATCTTCGGACAGTTCCGGGCAATTGTGGAGAATCACTCATGCGTTGTTAGTCTTAATAAGAAACTGGATTATGAGAACAAGACTCTCCATGATTTGGACGTTAAACTCTCATCGCTGAAGTACTTCGTTAATCCTCTGAAGAGTGTGACTAAACTTAAGATCGTTGTTCAGGATGAGAACGATAATCCTCCTAAATTTGTCATTCCCACCTACTCGACGGAGACTCAGCATGCAGACACCTACTACGGGGTAGTTCCCGTAGATGCTGACATAGACACGCCTATCCTGCAAGTTAAAGCTACAGACAAAGATTCGGGAAAGTTTGGTATGATCAAGTATCGACTGCTAGGTCCGCAGACCAACCATGTGGCCAGCGATGAGGAGGCCATATCTTACTTCGCCATATCGGAAGATACAGGAATAGTTAAGCTGCAGAAGAGTGTGAAAAATCTCAAGCACTCCCCTGTGACCTTATCCGTTGAAGCGATGGACAACAACGGTCAGAGCGATTCACCGTTTAATACGGCTTTTGCACGAATTGTGATCAACACCATTGCAGACATCAACAGAATGTCTCTCGTCTTCTCAGACGCCAGTCCCAAGGATGTTCGCAGTCACAGTAAAGCCTTGGAGGAGTTGTTCTCTGAGAAAACCTCCGGTCTCATTGCTGGCATTGAGAGATTCAGCAATAGGAAGTTCCTAACTGAAAATGGAACTGTCGAGGAGGATCCTAACGCTACAGATGTCTGGTTCTACGTGATTGATCCCAAGAGTGAATCCATACTGTCGCGAAACTCATCAGAAGTGAAGACCCAACTCATTGAGGCTGATGCTCAGTCGGAGTTGAGTTTTGCCGCGTCGGGAATTGCCAAAGCTACTGCTCAAGGGATCTATGCTCCAGTTGAGAGTCGTAGACACATCCATAAAGTAAGGACAGCCATTGCTGTAGACAACGACGTGTTCCCTTACGCTCTGATCGCCGTATCGCTCGTGATCCTAATTCTGGGAACTATCGGTATCATCTACATCTGCATCTCGTGGTCTCGCTATAAGAACTTCAAGGAGCGGATGCGACACTATCCAACCCCACCGAACCCCATGCGCTACGACCCAGTAGTCATTGGCAACCACAACGCTGACGCCAGTACGACAAGCTTGAAGGAGTACGAGACTCAAGTGTTGGCCATGGCGGTGAATGCCGACCAGGAGGATGATCTCCAAATGGATTTTAGCACAAAGAATCACGCCTTCACGCTGGACAACGTGAGCTATATCACGCACAAGGAGAATGGTGGCAGAAGTCCATCGCACTCCGAAGCGACAACAGCCGCCATGTCCACGCTTCAAAGGAATAACAACAATAATTTGAATAATCAAGGCAATAACCGCCAGAACACGTTCAATCGCGCCCTGGAGATCAACCGCAACAACGCTAATCCCTTGGTCAAGAATTCGGGAACACTCACGCTGGGGAGAATAAAGTCTGAGAGGAACAACTACAACAATGGGTGAGTCATTGGCCTCAGATATGAAAGAGTTACTTTTTGCCGAATGGATCTCAATTTGATTGATTTGGGGCGGTGAGCTTTTTTTCTCCCTCATGAGCCACTCTGCACGTTTCTTCGGACCCAATAAAAAGTCTCTCGTAGAGAAGTTCTTGGGAAATTCCAATGGCTGAATTTGTGTTTCATTTGAAAATTTCAATCAGAACAGCTTAATTTTTCTATCTAAATTCCACCGTTTGTTCTTGCGTCCGTGTGGCCGTCTGTTATTTATCTATAAAGGTCAAACGGTTGCAGATAGAGACTTGGGGTCTTCGAGGACCACTCTAAAGTCGATCCCTGGGATCATGAATAAACCCTGTATTTTTCCCATAATGTAGGTCTTCCTTCTGTTTTGAAACATTATATTTTGAGAGCCAATTCAACGATTTCTGGACACGCATTTCGGCAATAAATATTAAAAGATCCACCATCAATTGCGTCTAACGGTTTTTACGTATTATCTTTATTTGAATGGTTTTTTTCTTTAATATTGATCATAAAAACAGTCATATCTGACTAAAAGACCTCTGGCGACCAATTCTTTATTGGGGGAGCTGTAATTCTTATTCTGATCACCGAAGAGGTTTTTTTTGCGTGCGGAAAGCCGTGTGTCATTAAGATAAGTTCTGAGAAGGAAAAAAAAAGAGTCTGATCTAATTGGCTATTCTTAGAATTGAGAGAGAATGAGTATTAAAATCGAAAAGAAGCGACTTTAATCGCTAAAGCGGAAATGGGTATATCGATTGAAATTGTGTGGGTGATTGATTGTGGAGTGTTTTTCCCTTGAGTCAAAGCTCGTTTTACTTCTTCTCCGGTCCACCTTTTTGCCATTAGGCACACAATGTGAAACCACTCCGACTCTTTTTTTCCATTGACACCTGCTCAAGTTGTCCGAGATTGTGCAGAGTGTGGAGAGAAGGCATAAGTAAAAAAAAAACTAGAATCTGTAGGTTTTACTCCGCTTGCAAGAGATTACCGATGTATGTGTGTTGAGAGGAAAAGACGTGATACAAGAAATTGAGTTAAAGAAAAAAATTCAAGGCTCACCATCGAGTCGCTCAGTCTCTCAACTTACATTTTATCCCCACCTCTTAAGCTCTGTTCAATCACTGATTATAAAATTGAACAGAAATATTGGTAGTCAATTTCTTGTTCTTTTAAGAGTTCCAAACCAGTGTGTATTGGGAGAGCTCATTTTTATCCATTCGGTCGCATAAAAAGGCACTTGCTGAGAGGCCTCATGCATTAATGCTGTGCTGCTCGTGTTTGCCTCCACAATGTGGGCGCGATTAGTCAGAGAGACACAGCTTCGCGATTCTTTTGATATGAAACCCAACGAAGACAAAATATGGGGTGTATTTTTAACCTGTTTCACTCAATGAATTTTCGCTCTTTTCAATTTTTTGCTTATTTTATATATTGTAATTTTATGCAGTTCTCTTGGGAAGTGCCTGGTGATCGAGAAATTCATACTCTGGGTGTATTTTTCTTCAACACAGGTACGGCATGAATTCGCTGAGTAGGAATAATTTGACCCAAAATAACACATTCAACACGCTCAATGGAAACACATGCAACATGTATAGTGGCGATGACAGCAACGAACTCATGACCAACACCTTGGGTCGCAATAATAGGCACCAAAAAGACATAATGCCAGTTACGAGTCCCCTATTTCAGCAAAGGTAAGACACCGCATAGATGATCATTAAAGGGGTGTTCGTTAGAAGAAGAAATGTGTTAATTTAACAATCAAAATGTAAAGCGGGATTAGGAGATTGTTAAAATAATTTCAGAGAGTCTTTCAATAAATGCCCATCAGGGTTTAGCAGAATTGATTGAAAATGATTTGATTGGGTGAAGGTTTTTCGCTAAAGACGGAACTTTACCTTGGAAGTTACTGAAATTATCAGTTGCTTTTAATCGTTATTATTTAAACATAGTTTAAATCAATTTCAGATGATTATTTATTAAGGAAATTATCGGGGTTATAGGAAAAAAACGTGTGCAAAAAATCTTAAGAAGGTGAGAAGATAAAATTGGTATTAATCTTTAACAAATTGTTATATAAAAAACAAGTAAAAAACGATTTCCTGAACCAATTTTCGATGATTCAATCGAGTTCTTTGAGATATTCTCATAAGAGGCTTTACCATTTTAGCATTGTGGTTCTGGCACATAAAACCACTGTCTTAAGGCGAAAATACAAGAAAGAAGTTTTAATTATTTTGGTTGAAAGTCTTTTTACATTTTCCAACAAATAAAATAAAAAAAAATTCTATAAAATCTTCAATAAGTTCACCATTACCGCGATATCACACGTATAAATTGCTAGCGCAATAATTTCTAAGCTGACCAATTAAATTAATCTCCGATTTAACCCTTCAATACTTTTGGAGGCGTTGAAAGAGAGCAATTTGTCTTTATTTTTAATAAGCTAAGGAAATTTATCTTTGTTTGTTAATGTTTTACCAGCTCGAAAACTTTTCGTGCTCTTCTTACACTTGTCATAACCTCATTCTTCATTTTATATGGACGTACAATGAAATAATTAAAGCGTGATAAACAATTAGGTGCTAGAAAGAGGAGAGCAAAAGAGTTTACTTTATGTCACTTTATTACGATAATATTGTACTTCTTCGCGTCAATTGCATTTACAATGAAAAATGAGGTTATGACAACTGCAAGAACTACAGCAAATAGCTACAGGAACAACCAATTAGAGATTCTTTAGTCTCTTAAAAGTAAAAACTATCTGTTCTCTTCTATTGCATACAAAAAACATTTTAGAATAAAATGGGAAATTTATTAATTATCTCAGTAATTAATGCGTTAGCAACTTGCGTGTGATAACACCGTTAGACAAGATTCAGTTGGATTAATCTTACCTAAAAGTGGATTTTTTGAATCTCCAGATTTTCTGGGCCTCTATTTAATGAATAGAAATCTATTTTACTTTCCGTGTGACAACACCTTAAGTGTCTTGTATGGACAAATTTCGGTCTATTTGAGCATTTCAGCCCACCTGCAAAAAATCCTTTCGATTAGAGATCGTGATAAAATCATGTGAACTTGCCTTGAAACCTGTCTCCATCACCATCTGTGTGTGAATATAATATATTTGAAATAGAAAAGAAGAAAAAAAAAGCCATCAAGTCTGGGAGAACACGCAAAATATTCTTAGTAGATTAATTAGAATTGCAAATGAGATTGCGTTTAATGTTGTAACAGCTCTAAAATTCCCTCCCCTTCACCTATTTAAAAGCCTCTAATATAAATTTATATTTCTCACCCAGACAATACGGCGGAGCACATTTTAATCATCCGAGTGCAACAAATGAGAATGTGACATTCGCCAACAAAGACTACAATCCACTGGGTTTTGCCTACCTGAATGATCTTGACCGATCAGATGTGGAGACCACCACCGAATTGTAGAGCCAACGCGCAAATCGACCAGTAATTGTTTCTTTAAATTTTGTTAACAAGTGTTCTCTAGATGTGTATAAGTTACTCGAGTCAGAGGATGGCAAAAAAGACATGTATATCCTCAATATTTATTCTTCTTTTTGTACTGCAAACAGAAAAGACAAAATGTGTTTTTTGGACAATATATGCATTTCTTATATCTCAAACCTATATGTGTTATGTTTTTCTTTCAAGATGGTGGAAAAACATTTACAATAGATATAATAATATGATTCAATTAGGCCATGTATAATTAGTTTAAATTAAAATACAAAAGAATGTGTTGTGAAGTAATTATATCCCATCCCATTTCTTTCTGATGCGTGAGATCCCCATATAATTTCTTTTCTTTTTTTTTTATTGTAAATAATGGTTAGAATTTTCGAGACTCAATCCAACAACATTGATGGAAATTTCCAAGAATAACAAAATGAACAAAATGTTAATCTTAGCAATGTCGAACAAGTGTAAATATTACTATAAATTAGATATCTTATTTTGCAATATCTCGTAGATTTATTTGTATTTAATGTGCTTCCGCGATTACTCACTGTAAAGTACAGCGAAAGAAAATATTTTCTATACATTTGTCACATTTGTCAGAAGACTCAATTTTATATATAGGAAAAAATTTTATATGAAGTGTGAATAAATGTGAAAAGATAAATAAAATATAATTTGTACAGCAAAACCTTTTAAATGTTTCACTGGAATTCTCCATTCAACAACTTAACAGTCCAAGAGAGAGCAAAGACCAACTTCTTCCATGGAGAAAAGCTCCATAAAAAGCTCTCATGGTAAGTTTTTAGCCGAGACACATTCTCGCAGTTGCGATCAGTGCAAGAAAAGTTATTTGGGCGCGAGATCAGCGATCAATAAAGCAAAATCAACAAAAATTGCCCCGTTTAATTAAAATATCATATAACTGACGTGAAAATTTCTCTCACTTTATTTCATTATTGTAAAAAAGAGTCAATAAATTATGTGAAGAGTATAACTAAATTTAAAAGAAATTCACGACATGCACCAAATTGGTCTTGCACGTCGTTTTTTTCTTGCTGCAGCCAGATTTATAAATACCATCAAAATTTAAATTAAATTAATATGCTTCGAGGCGAATAATTTACACAATATAAAGAAAAACACCTCAATGGGACCATTAATGGAAAAGCTGGTGGACAAAACCGGGGGTTCATACATTCACTGTAAAGATCGTTAAGATGGCAAAAGAGTTGGAATTCAGGAAATGCAAATTGTGCAATCATCGACTTTAATCAATTAATATTCATGACAAATGTAATTGAATCCTCTGCTAAAAGGATTGCAAGTCCAGACTCTATTAATCAAATTTTGAAAAATATCCCACATTACGTAAAAAGCCCAGAGAAAGAGATATGGAGTATTGTTTTGAGAAGAAAAAGCCTGTGAAATTGAAAGTGATCAAGTGCGGTTCAAGAGTAAACGGGAGTCTTTTAGTTTCAATAGCCATCAATATCCCCGCTGCACGGCTCAAGGGTTGAGCATTAAACGAGAATTGTACATCATAAAAATTTCATAAAAATTTTTGAAAAAGCTCCACAGAATTTCCTGAAAGCTCAAGAGTTTTCCCAGAAGCACATTTTCGCCAGGAATATTTAAAATTTAGCCTGCAAGAACTACATAAATTTTATTTTGATTTCTGGGCCTTCTAATGAATTAGATCCTGATTTTACTTAACTGTTTCCTTTTGTTCTAACATCTAGGTACAATTTCCCGGAGTAACACTCCCTTGCTAAGCATTTTATGTGGTATCTCTGCATTGGGGTTTTGACGAGGTGAAAACTTCTCATATACACCTAATTTATTTTATTGTAAGAAACACCATCAGACACTCTTTCTCACACCACAAACTCTATGCCCTAGAGACATATCCTTTTAGCATATTCATTGTGCAAAATCGCTTATTTTCACAAACTAAAAGGTAATATATATGAAAAAAACTGGGAGTTCACTTCGGCGCGATGATGGTAAGAGATCAAGTCGAAATTCACACTCTGTCAAGTTAATAATGGGCAACATATAAATTACCATCGCGTCAGTTTTCCTATTCAAACGTAAATCTTATTATCCATCGGAGTCTGCCATTCACACAAATATACGTTCAATCGTCAAAACATTCTCCCGCCCCGCCGAAGTCGAGGAGCGAACAAGCCCGCAAGGATGCCAGAGACAAGTCGCTAAATGAATCTCCATGTCCAGGGTTGAAGGTGACTCAGAGAGGGCACAGGAAATAGACTGACAGACGATGAAGAATATCTTTTAAATAGATTTTCTCGCGCGCGCAAATTCTATTTCTTCGGAATCATGAAATTTAGCTAATAGTATACGATGGCAAAAGAACTACTGCGGTCAAAAAGCATCTTAGGTGTTTAGAACTGGAATTTTTTGACGTAGACGTCATCGCAGAGATCAGCTTAAATGTAGATCCATACTGTCAAATTAGTATAAATATTTAAACAAAGTAAAATTTCTTAATAAAGGGAAAGTCTTAAGTTAATCCCATATGCTTATGTTTTAGGGTAGCCAAAAGTTTTAAGCTAGAGGCTTTAAGTTAAACTTAAACTAGTCATAAACTTAAACTTCCTAAAAGCAAGACTTAAACTAAAATTTAAACTAGGCCTAAACTTTATGCATAACTTTATTCTTTAAGTAAGTCCTAAGCTTTAGGCTAGCTTTAAGCTTTGGATCAGCTTTTGGGCTGGCTTTAGGTGAACTTTAGACGAGCTTTTATAAAGTTGAGCTTTAGACTTAGGGGACTTAGGCTATCCTTCAGCTTTAAACAACCCTTAAGCTATCCTTGAGCTATATTTCAGCCTAAAGCCTATCTTGAAGTTTAGGCTATAATCATCAATTTTAGAATTGCCTTAAATTATGCTTACCTCAAATAAGATACAAGTTATTAGCAAAAGTATTTTGAAAATATTAAATTTGCTGAAGGTATTTTGAAGGTAGCTTGAAACAAATTTGTTTCAAGTTTTTAAAAATGAATATCTCTTGGATTTTATTCATATTTTTTCAGTACCTACGTTAATGCTAAGTTCTGTATAACTTTCCACCTCGGAATTCAACTGAAACTTGGTTAGAATAGAAGTGCGACGTATTAAAAAACCAATAACAACCCTTAGACTATATGTATCATATTATGTTACCTATACTGTCCAAATTCCAGTTCTCCTAAGCGATCGTTTAGCATGCAATTTTAAATTTATTATCTCTCCACGCACTTGAATTAAGGACTTGTGGAGAGCTTTCTTCTGAAAGTTGTTGAGATAGTTGGAGTCGGGTTGAAAAAAGGTCCCA
>CAKKOB020000831.1:0-34247 GCA_918844115.2 Phlebotomus perniciosus | reverse complement strand
ACCAAATCTGCGGCCTAGACTTCTGTTTATTCGGCTAACTTGGACGCGCCCCGCTCAGTGGGAAAAAATGATGGACAGCTGGATCACTTGGGATCTTCCAGTGACTTGTTCGAGTGTCGAGTTCAGAGTGACTGAGGCGATGAGTGTTTGGTGCTCTAATCTTATCATGTGCTCCACAAATTGTTGTTCCTTCAGTACAGAAAGAGGTGCGTTGCGAAAGCAATTGTTGCAAAATTCACATACACCCTAAAATAATATCGATATCCCGGGCCAATTTGGTTCGGTGTGATGAGATTTGGCGACGATTAGAGGAAGTTGCGAAACGCCACTTGAGTTCTTAACTCTCTGACGTGGGCTCTTTATTGCTGGACGTGGGCAGAAATCTGCCGTGTTTCTTCATCGTGTCCAGAACCCCGGCAAAATTGGTGGTCTTCTTCTTCTTGGGAGTCGCATTGGGTGTTCTCACGCGCATTTGGGTGGTGGTCAGAGGAGTCTCATCCATGAAGTCAAACTCCTTGTTTATGGGAGTGTTTCCGCTCCTGGAAAAAAAGTAATGCAAAAATCTATATTTGAAACAATAAGGTCAGACGGTTATCCTTACGATTCCTTCTCCAACTGATCGGAGATTTGTGGGGCTTCCTCGGTCAGGGTGGGTGACGGAAGCTTCCGGCGTCCGGGACACTTCCATTCCAACTCTAGCACTGCTCCCTTTTCAAGCTGCACATACGCTGCCTCCAGTTCCTCTGGAGTCGGCACCCAGTCGTCAGAATCCACACAGGGAATACAAAAAGACTCATTTTCACTCATTTTCACGACAAATAACAATATTATTTCCGGATTAATTGCTGAAGTAAACAAAACAAAAGTGACACGATCTTTTAAATGCCAGGAAAACAATGCGATGGGTGCGCCATCTACCGCATAGCACCGAGGTTAGAGACACTGGTAAAAATAAAATGATTATAGCGGGTGTTATTTAGGAAGAATTTTTCAATTCTTAATTTATTTTTAGCAATTTCTCAAAAAAAAAAAAAACAAAAATCATTGCTATATTTCATTAAAATTAGAAAAAATAATAATTTTTTACGACCTACCTTATCGAAGAGAATTTGAGGTTAAAACAGCTGAAAAACTTACCAAATTACGTAAAATAAACCCAATTAAACCCAATAAAAACCCAAATTAGTGAATAATGATTGCATTTATTTTTCTTTTCTTCAAATTTCGTGTTTACAGACAAACTTCAGTTAAAAATATCCATTACTTTAGATGCTAACACTTTTTTTTTCATATTATAATTGTTATAATAATCATTTTATTCAATTTCATATGGTTTTTTTTTCACTTTTACCGCTAATGTAACACTATTCAATTGTTTATATGAATATTTTGAAAGCCAGTAATACTGAATTTTACTGACTTTTTACGTTTTCTTTACAACTCATTGTGTTGTCAGAATTTTATTCTTGAATCTTTTTTTTTTTCAATGAATAGTCAAGAGATAAAATCATTCTAAATATTTTTTGTCTCTCTCTATGTAATGTAATTTTTTTTACTGGTATTTAATGCATCAAGATTGGGAAAAAGGTATTATCTATTTTCTCTTCCTTTTCGCCATCTCTCGCTAGTGAGACCGTCAAAATGAAGATCGCGTAATTTGAGAAGAATATGTCGATTAGAATATTTATTCTTAAGGACTACACAACATGTCTTTATTACATTACATAACAATATTTTTTCTCATTAATGTTTTTTTTTTCATTTAGTTCTCTAAGTCTTTCAAAATATTCTCATTTTTTTTACTTCATTTTGACTCTATACGCTTTTCTCAACATTCAAAATGTTTGTTCGAAATAATTGAGCTCGATTTTGCGGTTTTGTTTTTTTTCCACCTTCCTCCCCATTATTAAAAAACATCTCTTAATTCCGTCACTAAAAAATAGAAAAAAAGATTTTTTGTATAAAAAATGCAGTCCATTATTATAAATAATTGAGTTGGTAAATTTTTTTCTTCCTCATTTCTTACACTACGTTTAATATTGCTAAAGCATAAAATCATTTTCATATCTTGACGGTTGTTAAACACTAAAACGTCTCTAAGGAATTTTTTCATGAAAAATCATTTCTCAATTTGATTCTCTTTGGCGTGTTCTTTTTTTATTTATAAAGAAGTTTTGGTGCACTAAATTTATTAATATTCATTGTTAATTCTTTTTTTTGTTGGAAAAATTATGCGATTAAAATATCTTTTTTTGCTATGTTAGTGCAAATCGGCAATTTTTCGAGACGGTAACAGTTCTGCTTTTTATACAAAGTTTGTGCTAACCTTATGATAAAAACCATTTTCTTTTAATACAAAGTTACATATTTGTAATACAGAATACTTATGAATTATCCGTTTTTTCCGCAGAATAAATAAAGTACACTGCAAATAGAAAAATGTTCCCATCTTAAAGAGTTTTATGGTTTCTCACGGTGTATATATTTTTTCCTTTTAAAAAATGGACCATAGAATTGTTTTTATTTAAAATTTCTCAAAACACAATTAAAAAAAAAGAAAATTCGGCACAACTGAAGGATAATCCGGGAAAACCGGTTTCAAAATTCAATTCAAAAGAAAAGATTGTAAATAAAAATATATATAAAATTTAAAAAAATAGTAACCAAAAAGAAAAATGGCACCTTCTATCTCATGTTGATTTTCTTGTTTAGATTTTATTTCTTCACTGTGAATTTTATTAAATTTTGATCAGATTTATGACTAAGTTCTATTTTAAAATGTTTTTTTCACTTTGTCTAAAATAAATTATCAACAAGTTTGAGAATATTACAAAAAATTCAAATCTCATTGAGTTTTCTTTCTTCAAAGTTTATTTTCTAAATATATTAATTTTATACGAACTGCTCTTCCTCTTTTTCATATTATCATTTTTTGTATTTTATTATTTTCTCCTTTCATGTAACACTAAATTCAGACTATTTTGTATGTTATTTTTAATTACTATTTTCTCCCCCAAAAATCTTTCATATTCTTTCGAGAAAAGAAAATCATTAAATCCTCATTTCTATATTTCTAAGTATCATCATTGAAATGCAATAAGAAAACTTTCTTTTTTTCATCATTTATATAAATACAAGTAAAGTGTTTCAGTTTAACATTCATTCTACCATTGTTCATCATACAACGATTTTACTCAATTCAACTATTATCTCATTTGTTTTTTTTTTAATATTATAATCTTATATAGGTGTGTATATATAGTAAAATTCCATCCACACAGTGCTCTTAGTCCCTGAATAATAAAAAAAAAACATACGCTAACTTATGGTACGACAATCTTTACATGAGATGAAATTTTCCCTATTAGAAATAAGTCTCTCCCCTAAAAAAACGCATCAACAAAAATGTTGATTGACACTCCAAATAAAATAAAAAACATCAAACAATCGAACAGAAATTAAATGTCTTTTGTCTCACGGATGATCTTCAATTGAACTTCAATTTGAGCTGTTGAACTCTTCTTAAATGGAATTAGGTGGCTTCTTTTTTGCTTTTGAAAATAATTAATGAACACACTCAAATTACAAAAAAATTACTCCAAATTGACCTCCAAAAAATGTCTATCCTTTTCTAGCTCATTCTCCAGATTTTCTCTTATCTTTTCTTTATTTACACAGAGTTATGCCTTTGCATTAATCTCTTCTCTTCTATCTTTAGAAGATCATTTTTTCTCTCTACTCTATTGATCATTCTTGTCATTTTTGAAACGTTTTATAATATTTTTTTTCACCGTTTAATTGAAAATGTTCACTCATGCTAATTCATCACCCAATTCTCAACTATGGAATTTATTCGTTGTGATTCACTATCGATGAGAAAATTAGCAATTTCAAATGCTTTCATTTCCATTCCAATCAAGGGGAGATGAAGTCAGAGAAAATAGTATAGGTAGGTACACCACAGGATATTTTTTTCGCACTAAACGTTCAATAGTTTATGAAATTCTCAAGGCGTGTCTGTGGACAATTCCTCGGAAGTTCTGAAGTGTTTTAGTTTGAATGGCGACAGTAGTGCTCCAAACGGCAAGAATTGGCACTTCGAGAAAAATAATTAACTCTTAAGCGAGATCTATCAGAAAAACCATACGGGGTCACTCAAAATTCTTGCGTGAAGCGAAGAAATAGCTGAACCGATCTGGCAGAAATTTGGTATGGGCATCCCTGGGTAGAACGTAGGCTATATGAACTACCCCCACCTCCCCTATCTG
Source organism: Phlebotomus perniciosus (assembly GCA_918844115.2). NCBI lineage: Eukaryota > Metazoa > Arthropoda > Insecta > Diptera > Psychodidae > Phlebotomus > Phlebotomus perniciosus. Next base: position 29,979 of record CAKKOB020000831.1, on the reverse strand, counting down.
GTTGGTACCTCTCACACAACCACTTTTTTCGACATTTTCGCCTATTTCACTATCAAGATGAAGCAATAGTGGATCACGATGTATGATGGGAATAATAAAGGTGATGTCCTTTATAGCTTTGGGATGTAGAGAAACTTCCCCGCCATCCCCTAAAGGCACCTCCCATACAAATGTCGACTTTTTCATCACTAAAATGAATCGCTAGCGTGTTACGATATATGAAGGTGTTGATTGGAGCAATGTACCCTATAACTTTATACATTATAGGGGATGGCCTTTCCAAAAGCCCTGTAGAAATTACTCTTTCACGTAAGGAGCTTTTCCTATAAATAAAAACTATTGATCCAAAAAATGCCTGCAAATCTTTTGGAATAAAATAATCCCGCAAGTGTACACCACAATCTGCATTCTCTCCCCTTGCACTCTCGCATTTAATGCGCATGCATTTACCATAATTTCCACACATAATTGCCGAAATAAACAATCTGTGCTAAACCTCCCCAATAAAAGTAACATGAGTAAATCCTCTCAATATTCACCTGATCCGAAGGCGCGAGATGGGCGAAATCGCGAGTTTGGGCGCTTTATAAATAAGTTAATAAAATGGAAATGTATATGGCACTACTTCCGCCCATCCCCGGTCCTCCGGCACCCGGACGCAATTAAACGGTGTTAGCACGGTGACTCGTGCTGAGCAATGCGTGGCTTCTAGAACGCATTGCTGTATTTTAGCTACCTTCAAAGTTCCGTCACAGAATACAGATCATTATGAGCTCCGGATGACGTATTAGCGCCGCCACGCTGCAGAGAGCGATAATATACCGGTGGATCTTCTCTCTTGCTACTCCTCTGTGGCTGCTGGTGACCTCCATGGGACTTCCCCGAGGAGCCCTGATACTTGGGCTGATGCGGCATCGTCTGGTAGCCCGGTGGCTGATGGGATTTGGACATCTTCATGGGATACTGAGGCGCCACGTCGGCGTGGAAGGACGTCATGCGTGAGCTTTCGTACTTCTTCTCATGCGGCGGCAACATCCCGCCCTGCAGATATCCCTCGCGGGTGGCTTTATTGTCATACCCGAAGGTCGTGTGACTGCTCTGCTGCTGATGGTGTTTGCTGGGATACTGCAGAGTACTGAAATTTTGTCCCTTCTGCATTGACCTGCCCGGCTGTTGTCCCCTTCCCTCCGCTGCCTCCTTGTGACGATTCTTGGGCGGCAATTGAGGCGGCACAACTTTGGGCGGCGCAGTCTGTGGTTGCTTCATTGAGCTCTTCAGCGGCACAGTCTGTGGTGGCTGAGCGAAGGAGGACTTCTGGTGCATCCCAGGACGCTGAAGTGAACGATATTGATTGAGATTGGCCGCACACAGGGGTTGCTGGATGTTCTTCACCGACTGCTGCTGCTGCTCCATCTTGATGGCCGATTGTGGAATCTCTGGCAGTGGTTGATTGACAATTGATATACCTTTGGTGCTTTCCTGGGACTTTCCGCTCGCCTGTCGATGGTAGGACGTGTCAATGCTGTACACCGACACCTGTTTCTCCTCCTTGCGCTCCACATTGCTCTTCTTCGCGTTGTACGGCATTGTGGTTGTGAAGCTGGTGTAATCCTTCGACACTGTCGCCACACTGGGTGGCTGAGCGGTCTTGAGATTGGGACAGGGACTTGAAGTCATCTTGGTAGCAGCTCCCAAACTCCCTCCATATCGGCCTCCCTGACGCAGAGTGGCGCACTTGCTGGCGGCAGCGGCAGCAGCGCTCATTCCAGTCACACCCCGAATGGCCTTCGGTCCGATACTGATATACTTGGGATCGAAGCGATTGAAGCCATTGTGGGACACATCGCGCGGATCCTTGTCCGACTGTGGTGGCGGCGGTGGTGGCTTCTGTTCGATTGATGATGATTTGCTTAGAGTGTCACTGCCTGCATTTAGGGTGCAGGCAGGCGATTCTCAGTAAAAGTCATTTGACTCCAGTGTTTTGCACTGTTTGCTCAGCGTTGCATATTTGCCATTGTTGGGCCCAGATAAGTACGATGATTGCTGCTGCGATGGCAGACGACCAAGAGTATGATGGCCAGTGGATGTCCTGCACGAAAAGTGGAAGCACCCATTAAACACATCATTATGAATTATTTCGTAAAACATTATTTTCCACCACATAATTCTTAAATGCGGCTCCCTCCTTCACGCCAAGAGAACAATGTGGACATATAAACGTTGAACAATAAATCGTCTTAATTCTCTCGCTCTCTCTTAAGATTAACTATCAATTTGGAAAATGGAAAGAAAAAAGAGGAAACATTAAAGATTAGTGAAAATTCCAGCAGTTTTAAATTTGAAGCTCTGGAATTTTTAAAGTTTTTCCAAATTTGAAAGCTTCAGTAGTTATTAGGAAGCTTATAAAGAGCTTTTAAGCTTCTAAATTTCATATAGTTTATTAGATTCTGAAGGAAATCTGCTCTGAGCTTGTAATTAAAATTTAATTCAAAACTGCAAATTGAAAGCCTTTTAGAGCTCTTGAAGATTTATATACGGATATATATACATATATATTTCAATAAAATTCGAAATTTCTATAAACTTTGAAATTCTCAAACGACAAAAGAAATTTACGAGTTCAGGTTCAGAATGAATGAAAATCCATTGCAAAACTAATAATAATAAAAATTCTTATCAAACAGATAAAGTTGAATGTCCTGGCAGTTTTTAGCCGAGCTTTCCTTTTATTTATCGAAACTCCCACAATAAATAATAAACACTAACCAAAGGCAATGCGTGGGAAAATGCTGACGATGAAAAAAAGCTCTGGTGCAAAATATTGAAGTTGCACTATTTTGTCAACTTTTGCCATAAATTCAATTTGGGTCAAAACTTTCCCACAAAATCACCTGTACGAAGGCGTAAAAAAACCACTCAGTATATTCTCGATGAGTCAGTTCTCAAGAACTTCTTAGTGAACTCAGGGGTATACCGGGAAAAAAGCACCACCCTTGCTTCTTTTGCAAAAGCAATCATTGAGAAAGGTGGGTGGTCGGGAAAAGCGTGTGTAAAGGGCCACGAATGGAGAAAAATGTGCGTGACTCTGGAAAATTATAATATTGATTTATCGACGTCATTTTGCGGAAGTGCAACAAACGAGACACGCCATTTCTTTTCCCTTTTCAATTCACATTTTTCCTGGTTGGAAAATATTAACTTGTTTTCCTAGCAGAATCCAGATAAATTTCCATCACAAAATATTTAATTAAAACAACTTATTTAAGGCTTCTCGAGCTTCTCTCCATTAGAAAGTTGTTTTTTGAAAAGCATAAGTTAAGTTTTTCCTCTTTTTTCTTCCTTGAATAATCAATTAAAAAGAAATTCATGTGCATGTTGAGAATAAATTTAGTGCTTCATTAATGCATTTTCTAACGAATCTATTAACAAATACCGAATAAAAGGTATTTAAACGAGAGGATGCGTGAATATTTCTTAAATAATTACATCAACAAAAACTTCAAGTGCTTTTTAACTAAAATAGAAAGAGATTTCATAGAACAATAATTTGCAGCAAAGAAAATAAAAAAAACTGTTTTCTAAGAATGAAAATGCAAAGAGAAAAAAATATGACAAGGTGAGATTCTTTGTAAATTTTGCATTTTGAGTATTTCGTATGACTTTGAATTTTTTTTGTGAGAGTATTTTCTTGGGTGGAATGTGGAGTGTCTGTAAAGGAAATATAATCACATTTTGGACAATTGCAAGTTCATATTAAGACCGCATTGTATGTTAATGCAACAATGTTTAGCATATAAGTATGACACATTTATTGTGCGCAAAAATATCCATCATTGCTTGAGTACCAGCAATTTCGCGCATTAATGAGATCACAAACGCAGATATTTCAATTTGCCACATATCATTCAACGTTGAAATAGTTTTACATGGAATTGCAACAGCAAATTTGTCTCATTTAATGAGCTTTGCTGTCAGGGGTTGGAACTTTTCTGCAATTCAAATAGTTCTGATTTTGTATCATTGAACGAGCAACTCCGGCTGCTGTGCAGATGTTTTCCAGAACTTCAAATAACTCAATCACATAGAAACTAAAATGAAGTCAGGAAACTTCACCTTTCAAAAGTTTGGACACCTATACATTTAGGAAGTCTTGAGGGAAGCACTTTAAAATGTTACACGGTATAGCATATTTTTGCTTACGCCGAGAGCTTTACGGAATTTCTCTTGATTTCTCTAATCGTGAATCAATTCATGATAGGAATATGAATTTTTTAAAAGCTTGATTTTTAAATTCCTCTCTTTTATTATTATTTATTGAGAAAAAACTTCTCAACTGAAGTTTAAGATTAATCAGGAGAAACAATGCAACAGCAATTTAAGCTGAGCAATTTAGTGGCTTTTTGCCACCAATTACCGAGTTCGATATTTTCATAATATTTCCTCTAATTGCTCATCATTAAGAGATTCTATGTGCATAATAAAATGTATTGAATGGTCAAATTCGAATATCTTTTGATCTTCAATTGTTTTTGCAATTGTCCAGGCAGTGATAAAAATATAAATATATATATGAAATGTCAATGGATATGTAAATATTGTGGTAATAATAATAACAAAGCCATGCCTGTTGCCATGCACCACAACATTATAATCTGGTGGCGGTGAATCGCCACTGTATTCCAACCCTCTCAATCCCGTCGTTCCGTTGCGACTCATCGTGCCGGACGCCGAATTCATGCCGCTCAATTGATTCTGCTGGTGGTGCAGCAGAGTGCGATTGATTGTTGAGGTGCCGCTGAGAATTGGGGCCGTCGGTGACATGGATGAGCCAGATGGGAAGAGGGGCGTCGTCTCAGATTTGTCACCATATGGCCGCCTGGAAGTAATCCCAGAACACATGAGTCACATGTTAGCGACCTTTCTGACCTTTCCCGACACAACAAACATGCATTTTGCACGTCTTCGTCATCTAAGGCCAATTCTTGCACGTTAAAATATCTTATTTTCACAATAGAATATTAACTTTGGTCAGTAATTAAAAATTATAATCAAAATTAGTCAAAATTAGACCAAAAGTTAATTTTCTTCTCATTTACAAATCACTCACTTCTTGGCCAAGTAGATCCAAGCATGGGAATCCACACAAACGAGAATGGTGAGGAAAAATGCCGAGAAGAGACTCGCCACCAGCATCAATGCGAGTCCAAAGAGACTGGCTCCGCACAAGCCCTTCGTGGCGGTGTTGTAGTGTTGCTGAACAGTCCGTGGATCGAGCATTGACGACAGCACCGCCAATTGTCGCTTACTGTTGTCCAACTCCGTCTGAATGTGGGAGATTTTTGAACCCACATCGACACGTGGATACATATCCATTGAAATCCTACAAGAGATGCCACCGGAGATTATAAAAGAGAGCCCATCATTTGCATCAGATCTCAAGCATTAGCATTTCAATGCATCACTTCATCTATTTCATTCTTTATCCCCCTTCTCCTCCTTCTCAAATGAGGAGAAAATGTGTGATGCATTTCTAGAGTTGAACGAATTGTTTACTCTCTTAGCTAAATGCTTTCTATTATATATGGTTTCATTTAATTTCAGTAAATAATCATAGCGTTGTAAATTTCCGTTGCAGATTTTATAGTTCACAATATCAATTAAAAGTTTCATTGATTCTAATCATTCTAATCTAATGTTGATGATAAAGTGTAATAGATAAGAACTAATGAAATTGTCAAGGGGGAGATATTGGGGTTAAAGCGGTTAAAGCCTTTCACCACTTTCATTACTTTTACATTTTGTATGAACCCAATAATTCCGGAACTTCGGAAGAGTTGGAGAGGTTGGAGAGCTTTACCGGGAAGCTTTAAAGAGCTTTGAAAGCAGTCTTGGAAGAGATTTAAAAAAGAAGCTTAAAAGAGCTTTTATAGAAAGTTTCAAAGAACTTCGAAAGGAGACTTAAACAGCTTTGAAATAAAGCTATAAATAGCTTTGAAAAGAAGCCTAAAGGAGCTTTGAAAGGAAACTTCAAAGAGATTTTAAGGAAAGCTTAAAAGAGCTTGGAAAGAGGCTTTAAAAAGTTTAAAATGTTTCACAATTTTCCCTGAAAGACTTACATAAATATAAGCTCACAAAATTTTCGAAAAGTTTGTAAAATGTTCTGAAAGCTCATTGAATACTTTAACTGAATTCATTACTTCCAAAGACATTCGCGAACTTCTAATTTAAATGTACAGCACTTCCGACCATAATATCTCCCCCTTGGTAATTGTAAATGTAATTAATCCTCTTTTATACTAGACTCTGTATAAAGTCTGTTTTATATGCGTCTGTGGCAATGATGAGAAATTTACTCCAGCAAATGCTGAATAATGACTTTACAAGAATTTGGAAAATCAATTTGTAGAGAGAACTGGGAGAAGTTTAGTGAATATCTTTGGCACTACTAAACACACCGAGCCCCTAACGAGAACCTATTAGGATATTTCCCCATTCTCATGGAGAATGAGGTAGCAACTGAGAATTTGAAGGGATGTTTAAAGGATAATTCAAGTTGTTAGTTAATTTTTCAACACCAATTTTCCAACTAAATTTTCATCACATGTAAAGAAATCAACCTTAATTAGAGATCATTATGTATTCCATACCTGGATACAATCTGTAAAGCATCTTTAGCACGATCCACATTGTCTCGTGATTCATTGAGTCTCAGTATAAATGGATTTGTTCCAACGGTTCCACAATTCGTATAATGAATATCCGGCACTTTCTGCTGACTGCAAATATACTCATTGGGCTTCACGCAAAAATCACCAAGAGCAATAGCACCGGCCAAGTAAATGCTGGACAGAAGCCAGCACAGTGTTACGCCCAGAAGACCAAACACACTGAAGAATATTAATGCACATCGCGATGACCGAGCCACACCAATTATTAAGATTGTGCACAGGAGCAGTAAAACTGCCAGAAAGCCAAGAGTCACTGGCCATCGGATTGACTCATAAAATTCTGCTGTCTGTAAAAAAAATTTAAGATCAAATTAATCCATGGGAAATTATTATCACGGATATAATTTGCTCTTCATGACTTATTAGATCGAATAAAAATAATTAATCTGCATCACAAATTGAACACAAATCCACAAGGAATGGACTGAGAGCAATAAAAGTAACACTTTAATCCCATAAAACGTCATATTTCATTTGCCATGAGAAGAAAAGCTCAACAGAAATAGCGCGTGATAAGCCTCTTGAGTGTTTGGTTTATGAAAATTGTGATTCGTATGAGGCGAACTTGGAATGTGTTAAAATTCGGTAAAGACTCACATCGTTATACATAAATTAATGTATTCGATATTTCTTTTGTATTTTGTATTTTAGATTTTGTAAAAAATTGATTACTTGAATGTTTGAAAACCTGTTTCAAAGCCCACCCTCAAAATTTTATTCCAATTTAAACAATTTCCATTTTCGTTTGATAACAGATGCTGTGAAAGCGGCTACATCACAACAAGATGTTCAACCCAGAGAAGAAAGGAATAAATAAAATATTCTGAAAGTATATACTTACATCTAAGAAATTCTTTATAGTCACTTCAGAATGAGATGATCGGATGAAGTAAGAGACCGCCTCAAGTGCATTGATAGCTAATGTTGTATTATCTTTCACTTGGCGCACAGTGTATAGAACAATAGTGAGTGCAGTTTGATTTGATGTTGGTTTATCAAATATATCCTCCAGCTCCGACATCACCACTCGTGATTTCAAGTTGTGCTTCAGTGTGTCCGTCTGTTGGGAAGAACATTTTGAAAATCCCATCTTGTAAAACCTCATGAATAATCAAAAGCATTCATATGACTTTATTAAAGTATGAATTGCTATCAATTGGACTTGAGCAGCAGAGACATTGCAATTAATGTTGGAACACAGGCGATATTTGTAAATGAATTATTCATTGAACTTCTCTCAAGTTACTTATTAATTCAATCAAATCACGCAAATCACACTGAAATTCCTCAATGCTTAATTATTTCACCATTCATGATTGCATCCACTTTGTCGCTATATTCCATTCCATAACTTTGCCTCTTGTAACACGATAGCAAAAAAGTCTCCCTTCAACTTGGAAATTAGTGTAAAATGCACTTGATTTTCCACACACTACGAAAAATCCATTAAAATTCACTTCTCATTCGCATTTATTTCAGCTTATATGTATGGTTTACATTATGCTACCACAATTTTCCCATTTTCTACACTTTTCGAGTGGCGAAAATGTTCTATACCCACTCAAATTAGAATTCCGGCCACTCTCCGGCCTGCAAATATTTATCTTGAAGGAAGTTTAAGTCAAAGTGAATGAGAAGGAGTTTTTGGAAAATCACTCTCGCTCTTTTTTTCAATCTATATACTTTACTCTCCAATTATCGAACATTAAATGCACTCTGCAGTCTTTTTTTTACATTCTCCCTAGCAGTGAATTGCTGCTCAAGAGTCAACATCTGCCTCTCATCATACCAAATTGCTACACACGAGAGATACAGAAATGTAAAATGCTGGAATAAAAATCGCTTACAACTGTTTAATGCACTCACTTGATTTCGTACACTCTTCACCAGCGCCTCAACCTGCCGTCCTGAGCCAAACACCTGCAGGACACCATTGTGCAGATCGTCATTTCCATATAAACCTGCAGACACGGGAAAAAAACGCACGTATAAACGTGAATTATTTGTGAGAGTGCAGGTCACTTAAGTAAAATGACTCATTTCGGAAAAATAGATAAAAAAACATTATGGAGAACATTTTGGGGATATTATCACTTAAGAGTGACAAATTATATGAACAGTGAAAGGAAAAGGTTTGGAGACATTGCAGATTATATAAAATTCACAGAAGTATAAAGTGTTTGATATTATGTACATATAACGAATTTTTTTATTTCGGGTTTAAAAAGAGATTGCCAAGTTTAGACTTGGCAGAGTGCCCCGACACGTTGCGTCTGAGGAGGAGGGAATTAGAGGGATAAAGAAGTCTGATGAAACCAATTTCGAATTGTAGGAAATTCAAAGACCTTTGTAGCCACATGCTATAGGGTTCGGGGGTGAAAAAACTTTAAAAAATGTCCATTTCAACTTTTGACCTTGAAAAACCGTTAGACGGAATGTATGGAGGTCATTGGCATGTATGGACGAAAAGTGCGTCTAGTCAATCTACAAAACATATGTGAAAATGAAAAAAATCGTTAGAGCCGTTTTCGAGATATACCAAAAAACTTGTTTTTATAGGGGATAGGGGTGCTTTTAGAAAAATGAAGGGTCTGGTCCTGATTCTAGAGTTGACTTTAGGGGGGGTCCCCCATAGACCCGAAGTCTCTATCTGCAATCGTTTGGCCTCCAGGGCGGTAACAGACGGAGAAACGGATAAACGGAGAAACACTTGGATTCCAGTATTGCCATGTTTGTGTCGGGGCAATAAAATTCAATTCTTGAAGCCTAAACCAATTTTCTGCTAGAAAATGATCCAGATTTCTTCTAGAAATTCGTATTATTATAATAGGTTTAAGCTTCACTGATTTTTTTTATAAATTGTGCTTGAATTTACTTTTTTATTTATTTTTAGTAAAACCAAAAATGACAAAAACAGAAAATTCAAGGGGACAAGTCTCCAAACTTTTCCCATGCACTGTTCCAAGACGACCACTCCAAATATCCTCAGCTTATAATAGATAATTCAATATTTGGTTTGACTCACCTAGTCCAATGGCACAACCACAAAGTATCGTTACTATGAGCAATGTACACTTCTGACATGCATTAGATTTGCCTCGTCGTGGTTTTCTGTCACAACACCTCGTCAGCAAATAGAGCAGGAGTCCAATCAGTGAGACAATCAATACTGCAGCCGGAATTGACGCTAAAATGCCCAAACTCTGCAAAGAGAGAGAAAAAAAGAAAAATCCAACATCATTTCCATCGAAAGGGTTAACGAGATTTTTTAGAAGAAATTCAACTCCAGACATTACAATTTAAAGTTTACACTCAGCAATACTTGAAGAATAAAGTTCATTAATTAAATTAAATGCCTCACAATTTATGGTGTGTCTGTTGCTGAAATGGCAATTTGACTTGCGCCAATAAAATCACCATGAAATTTCATTGTTATATCGGTTATATTAAATTGTGCTTTTTAATTACCTTACATTTCTTCACTAAAAAGGACACATGCAAATTTTTGGTAAAATTTCAACTAGCCATAATGAAATCAGCAATGGAAGTAACTCTATGTGATTTTATCGCACAATTCACCAGCATAATTTTACATAAATTAATTTCACTCCCCCGTATAGCCATTTATTGTAGGTATCGTAGGTATATATACATTTTACCGCATAAAACTCATTTTGATCTTGAACAAAATTCATCCTGCAAATTTAAGTCCATCAATCATCTCAAAATTCACATATCGTATATGTCACGGAACGCAAAATCTAATACACACTGATTGAATTCGTGGAAAAATCAATTGGATATATGGTGTGAGATTTCTGCATATGACTGATATTTTGCCGTATAATTTATAATCATGTTGTGCTGCATTGCATTTCACATTGGTTAAATTGTAAGTAATGCAATAATTTACACATATTTGACAAGAGTAATTCTGTAACATAGTTGCTGGATTAAATACTTCAACTATTTAGTTGGATTGTTCGCATTATAACCCCGTTATTTGAGAATTTTGCTCTTTTGCCTCAAAATTGTATTAAATTGCTAAACCGCATTTAATTGCTTTTGCGGGCTGTGAAGATTGTAATTTTGTGCAAAAAATGATCATATTTGATTACAGGAAAGAGTCTCTATTGAGCTGTAATTACTGCTTCAAGTATTTAATTGTGATTAAAAGTCATTTACTCTGGTTGACAAAAATGATTAAAAGAGAAAGAGATATGAATGCGGAAAAGGTCGCTCAAAGGTTTTACGGGAAAGAGTTTTAAATTTTACTTTGAAAATCTTGAAATAAATTTGTGTTTTCAATAAAATTATTATTAGCAGAAACTATTTCCTAATTTTAAGAAGTTTTGCTTATATTTTCTTAAACTTTTTCTAGAGGATTTTCTTTTAAGTTTTAAGATCCATTCCCTCACAGAAGTATAAAACTAAACCAAAACTGACATAGTATATTTTGTCTCTTCTCTTCTGGGCATTTATGCATCCGTTTTTCATCCGCTTGCTTCCACTCTCACACCCCCGCATCCGTTCTCTGCTCATTTTCTTTATGGCTCCCTCACATCACGTTTTAAATAAATGGTGGTGAATTCTGGAGCATGGAAATTTTTAAGATCAAACGCTTCAACTTTATTCACACGAAAAACACCCACCGAAAAAGGAAATATCCTCACCTAAAAATTCAAACCACGACACAATTGTTTGCATAAATATCTTGTAAAACATCCTATAATTTCTCTTTCTATCTTCCGCCATTCATTTCCTCTGCCAGTGACATAATGCCAAATAGAGTGGAAACACAAGTTAAACTTCAATACATCATGAATTCTGCAAACTTGTAACATTAAAGCTATCTTTCCTAAAACACATGAATTTTCCAAATCACACCAGTGACACAAGATGAACTGGGACTGGGTTATTATTACACCCAGGCGGTACATCATCATATGACTGGAATTTGTTGTGCTGTGCTCAATATGGGTTTTCACAGAACAAAACACTTTTTCCCTCTTCCAGAAGAGAATAGAGAGGGAAAACATTTCCCAGTAATTAATATTTTCATATGTCACCATTTCAAAGGGAACTCAATGCACAAAGAGACAATGTAAGTCATGTTAGTAGATCCCCATGTAGAGCTTGTGGTGGAGGTTTACAGGAAGATTTAACAACTGAATTTCTGTAACCGAGATGCTATATACGAGCTAAATTAGGTCTGTCAATTGCAACCTGATTGGATACTATATATAATAGAATGAAAGCTTTATGAGATCTTCCTCAAGAGTCTCTATATAAATTGAAAACCAAATAAAACTGGAACTACAAGTAACAGATAATTTGATATGTTCCATATTGCACTGATTCTTGTTAATCATATACAATTTCTTGTAAACCGAATTAATCAAGGTGACTCGACTCTCCTCATAGATGCTCAGTTAAGGTGCTATCACACGGCAGTAATGCAGTAAAGATCATCAATAATCATATTTTTCGGTAGAAACCATCAAATTTCCACTTCTTATCCGGTTCTAAATTATAATTGAAAACAATCTTCTCTTTAATTTTTAAAGATTTTCAAGTGTTTCACATCCAAGTTACAGTAAATTTCTTGATAGTTACACTTGAATATTTAATATAAACACATGCAACATGCATAGAAGAAATTAACCATCGTTTCTCAGGATAAAGTACTTGTTCTACAGTGTAACAACAAATTTGCATATTTTAGTGAATTTCACGGAAATTTCACTCTGGAAATTTCCACTCACTAACTTTGCTTCCCTCCAATTCACACTTTTGCATTACGGCAATTAACGAAACTGCCTGAATACTCTCTTGCCCCTCATTTTCTACACACCACATGTGTTCGCAGCATCCCCTATACTTTCGCAGTGCCATCAAGCAAATAAATATCACGCACACAGTGCAAGTTACAGGACTTTTCAATATGGGTGACGAATCGCACCCTTCAAAATGTGAAAAGGAAAAAAAATGCCCACCAACAATGATCACACGAATTTGAGGGTTTGGGAGAAAGTTTGAGAAATATGCGTTCTTTTGCAAAAGATGACAAAGTCTCGAGAGATGATGAAAATGCACAAGTTTATGAAATACATATAACATTAAATCATCCTGCACTATGGCTAAACAGGACAAAAGTTAAAACTTTGCATACCGCCATGCAAGAGAATAAGTGTGAGAATTGAAAAGAAAATTGTTTATGAAGAACCACTCGTCAGGCATTTTCTTGTCTCCGAATGTTGGGAGTTTCATTTTGTGCAGCAAAATTAAATTATGTAAACATGAGATTCTCAGCTGCGCAATGCTACAAAATTGTCTGGTTATCTCTCCGCACGAGATGAGATTTTGGTGTCTTTTCTTCCCCATTAAATACTCATAATATTCTTTTGTACGGATTTTTATGAATGAGATAAATATTGGTGAGTGAATTGGGAACAATTTTTCTGTCACCCATTTTATTTTTACAGAGTCATATTTCATAATCAATCAAACAAATCAATTTACTATTTGGATCCCACAGAGAAACACTCTGAACGAGCGTCATTTTATTCAAATGTTCAAATAAAAAAGTCATTGAATTACCAGCAAAATGATGCATCTGTATTTATGTGATGTATTTGATGCATATTTTGAAGCTATATAATGGCCAGATAAATTCAGTGAGCATGATTTGGGAAGGATCGTCCCTTCCATGGCAATATATCACCCCAACATATGTAACACACACAGACCCATATAATATACGATTTCGCCCAATAAATATCCAAAATATAGGGAAGTCTTCCCGCAGAGTTCAATAAGCTGAAATTCTCATGTAATATAGAATGAGACAGAAGGGCATATAGAAAAGCCATTGCCATCCCTCCAGCCCACCCATCTCTATCTCCGCCCGAGCTCTTGTATCCTCACAGTGTGAATAGGGACCGAGAGGGACTGTAAGAATGAGTTTTCTACACGGGAATTCTTGAATTTCTCCACAAGAAGTGGCTTGAAATTTATTTCTCCTGGTTCATTGCCAAAAATTCTTCAAGATGGACTGTAATCCTACTCAAACCCTTGAGGCCATCCCTTTACCCTTGGCTGTGATTTTGAATTGACAAACACACTGGTGAAGTGAATTCATTCACCTTAATACCTTAATTAACACCCATAGATATAGAATAATAGATTGGCTAGGGTAAGAGCGTCCAATATTCACCACTAAACATCATTTGGTGAATATGGTAAGTGTTTGCTTTAAAAATATCTTCAATCTCGACCCTTAGCAGCCATCAGAACCTACTTCATTTCAAATTATTGGTGAATTTAATTTTTCACTACATTGCCAGTCTATTGAATTCAATGTCCTTGTTAACACCTAATCGAAAAAGTTGGAGCAATAGACATATCTCTCACCCACCAAATGAGAAAAGGTAAAATCACACAATTCTTTGGCACTTTCCTAATGGATTTCCGCAACTGTCTGTGCAATGGTATATGAGAGATGTAGCAAAACTCATCTCACGTGAATTCCCATGAGAGATTATTCACATAACATATTTTCCAGGCAACAACACTTCTTCACCTTGTACTTGGTGGTGCCGGTTTTCCGTTCTATTTCTGTTCAACTGCTGTCGTCACACCGGATTCTCTCCTCTTCAGCTGTTTTCCTCACAAAACCCCGAGCCACTCATCACTCATTTGCATTTCACTATTTGTTAATCTATTTGCCATTGTCTCCTCCCTTTTCACATCCTCTCACCCAGTCCATAGACATTTGAGCAGCACACTTCAGATTTAGACCAATCCGTACAAACTTTACACCTGAACCTTTTCTCATTCTGACTATTAGGTACCTTCTTTTTGTTTATTTATAAATGAGTTAACAAAGAAGTTGTGAATACAAAAACACTAAGAATTTAATAAATTATATTTAAGCTGTGCGGAACTTCTTTTAACAGGATGTTATCTTGAGAATTGAATGTAGTAGTACGTAAGGTGACAAATTTCCTTCCTCTCACATTCCCATCACCATCGTCACATCTTCTCAGCCCAAAGCTTATGAAATGAAAATTGCCAACACTTCCGATTCTGATATTTAACGCTTGTTTTTTATCTCAGTTTGTTTTCATACTGTTTTTTTCTTGGTCTCTGCTCTTCTATAATATTAACGATCCTCAATTTTGGTCTTCTAACGTCTTTTTTCAAGATTTAAGATTTAAAGCCCAAATAGGGTGTAAGTATTCTTATTTGGAGCAGTCCGCAAAGTCACTTTGCACTTAATTTTTATGCAATCTCCTCTTTGAAACTTCCATTAAATCACAGTTATCTCTATCCAACATATCAATCAATAAAGTAATATTTAGTGCATCATTACATGACCAACATTTCAATAAAGTGACAATGGCTGAGAAAATCGATTAAAATTTTTAATTGAATTTCATACATGCAAAGATTTTAATTAAATCGATTTTGACCATATTAGAATTTTAATTGAAACCATGGCACATGGGAGGACAATTGTCGGTGGTCCTACATTTTGAACAGCTCATCCCAGATTATGTAAAATAGACTTGTCGAATGGATTTAGCTGAAATGGGGAATATAATATTAAAATTCTGAGAATGATATTTCAGCTTGAGTGCAAAATTCCTTTTTATGACAAACACAAAACTCTCTTGCACCAAGTGGTAGTTTCTTCCTCACAATTTCGCAGAAATTGTCTTTTTACACACCACTCGACTGTGAGAGAACTCAAGTATTTGCACACAAAATGTCTGAAGATAAATTAAAATGATCTTATTAAAAGTACTTTAACCACTTCCATTATGGAATCACTTTTGTTCTAGGATTATTGACAAAATTAACGGATGTGGGGCTCCCTAGCAAGATAATGTTTTCTTTTGTAACTCTCATGGCATTCACTGAACAAATTTGCATGATTATCTGCATAAGAAGGAAGCAACTGAAAATCATCTTCAAGTATGACTATTGTGATGTTTTCATATACCAAACATTGCGAAGTAAGATCAAATGCACCGAGTTTGTGATAAAAGTTTGTAAAAGCGGAAATTGAGGACAAAACTAATCAAAGACATTGTTACATTCATCAGGCAAAGTTTCCACACAGTTGATGAACTTCCTCTTGAATTTATTTGACGGATTTTGTCACAAGTATATATCTGTTTGCCTAATCGAAAACCTCTCTATCTTCGTTTTGGTAGACTTTTTCATTAGCAATCACCACATTTTTCTCCTTCATTGCTCCTTTTACTACATCTCACCCCGCCAGAAGTATCATCATAGTGATAGAAAATTCTGTTTAATAATCAGTGACAATGATGGAATGACACTTGGGGGAAAATTTATGGAATTCTATGGGTGAGTACCTACTTGGAGAAGAGGAAGTCACTATTTGACTTTTTTGCTGCCAAGAGTCTGAGGAAGATCGCACACAAAAAAAGGTCCAAGGAGGAAAAAAGATTATTGATGAGATAACCATTAAATATGCATGTTTGTATGTTTAACAAAAACCCATAAATTTCTTTTCGATACCATATATAAGAATAGAGCTCGCAGACACGAGAACTTATACTATACCGAGCACAGAGTACACAAAACTCTTGCATGGCTAATTCATACAAACTCCCCATTCGGCCAATTCTTGCTTATTTTGTCGTATCATCAAAGAGATGCTCTTAAGAAACATTCAGCTGATGCATCACTGAATGCGTGGGAGTTATGAGATATTATTCTTTAGTCATTCATTTGAAATCCATTAAAAAGAGGCAGAAACAACAAAGTTCTTTTTTTTTTCTTTTTCTTCAACTTAAGAAACGAATGCGTAGAAGTCTGAGATAGAAATGTAGACCAGATGTCCAGTATAGATGATAGACACTATTCACAGTCTCCATTAATGAAAGATCAGAAAAAAACTTTTGCAGACTTCGTGTTTGCCTTTAATTTGAAGATTATTTTCTATTCACACAAGTTTGACTCTCATAATCTCGATTCATAAGACTTGAAATTTTATCTTTGAACATTTTTGTTGCAGATATAGATATTATTTTATGACTTGTTCAAAGACTTGCCCAATAACTCATAGATTTTGAAATTTAATTCAATAGATGAGTGATAAATGAGTTAATCCGCGAGCGCCCTTAATTTCCTCCAAACAGTGATTTTGAAAACTCTCAGCGCAAATTTATTTATTGTTATAAAAACTTTTCACTGGGGAAGGAAGTTTGTAACACGGAAACATTCCACCTCCAAAATGAAGCTTAAGAAACTTATCCTTCAGCAGAATCATTGAACTTTTCGACACTATATACGGAATCATAGCAATTTATTGTTATATATATACCATTATCTTGCATGTCAAATTATGGTCCACAAAAGGAGGTATACCCAACATGTGAATGTATATAATCAGCACCAGAAACATAACACACCAAGAAAGTTTCATTAAATAACAAAACTTCAACTTTGTAATCGGATTATTTCAGTCATGTATATTACATTGATATTTAACGAACTGAATAAACTAAAGTAATTGCTGACATGTTATATTTTTAATTTCTCTCATTGAATATGGCGCTTCACGTGAACAAATAGTAATTAATAAACTTTGACAAGATGACAATTATTATGTTGGATCCCAATTAAATTTATATGAGTAATTCAACATACTTGGAACGAGTTTCTTTCTATTCATCCTCCCGCACATTTTTTCCTCATACTCATTAATGGGCTATAACTTTGTTAATTTAACAGGCATCTCATGGGCCACAATTTTAGCATCTATTGACACTGTCTTTTGCTGGAAAAACCTCACGCCATAATACGGCTATCCGCGGAAAAGCAATAAAGAGAAAACAATTTTAATAAACCGGAAATATTTTCTCACATAATTACACCTGAAGTAGCATGATTTATTCTCATAAACTTCTATATATGATGGGGATGTTAATTTTGCAACAGTGTGTCAGGACAACTTTGGGCATTCCAGTTGACAATTTTGAATTATTAAGGGCATGTTATATAGAAACCACAAAGTATTTCCAGAACTTGAACTCCATTTTAAACAAATCCCTCATCCCCCAAAGAACACTCATTTTCTCCTCATCATGTATACGAGTAAAAGGAAACCTCTAGTGAGTTATGACCTCTTGAAATATGCATTTTGACCAGTTCTATGAACTTCAAGAGCAACAGCTGAAAATGATTTCTCTTCGTCAAACATACAAACATACCAATCAAATTCTATAACATAAAAGTTGGTGGCACAGGCAATTGTTGATGGAACCCCTGGAAACACTACACAAAGAACAACAAGACCATATAAAACTTATATGCAAATGAATTGCTGTTCAACGCTCTCACGACAAATCGCAACAATAGTCAAAGGGACGCCACATGTACTTGATAGTCCAGCAATGTATCGGAGTCACACTTTTGCATAATAAATTCTTTCTGAGTGTCTCTTTCCTCCAACATATCCGTATTATGTCTTCCTATGCCCATCTTATTGCATCAAATTAGCTCTGGGTGACTAATTAATTGCTCACAATGAAGGAAATTGAGACAAATGCGTTGTCAATGAAGATGTTTCATGGCTTGTCTCTCCTCAGAAACTCTTAAAAACAATTTAATGGCTTAATATGTTGCGCAATCCTAATTGAGAAACCCCATAATTGTTTAAATTTGTTCTAGTGTGACAGGGAAAAAATTAACAAAAAAAATATCAGATTCTTTTTAAATAACTTTTAATTGGATAAAACGTTGATATTTCGACATTAGAGGCAGCTTTATGGGAGTTGAGAATCTTTTATGACGAATTCAGAATAGGATCAAATTCAGATTTAACTGCAAACTTTGGGGATGAAATATCACGTCCCATTTCTTTCAAATTTTTTGGTCGGTTAGTAAGACTTGAGGACTGAAAGAATCAGAACTAAAAAACAGATCATTTCCAGACAATTCAGCTTTTGCGCGAAAAGCATTTTCTTTGTCTGCAAACTGAATTGCGAAATAACTCCATTCTCGGAAATCAACATTACGAATTTCCTTATCACTTCCAGATAAGCAATGGAGCGCCAATTTTTTGCCGACCCGATGCGTTCGGAAACACCACATATTCCATAAGATAACATCCGTCTGTGTCCACATGATTTCATGTGTTCCCTATATACAAGGCAATAAAGTCATAAGCATTCCAGATGGACATACCATCTCGCATGAAAGGTGAATACCATTTGGAAAATTAAAAAAGAAAATAAAACCCTCAAAATGTCAGACACGATAAAACAATAATGACATAAAGTCTTGTCCTAAGAAGTGAAATCAAGCGTCATTTAGCTGGTCCCTTTGTTCCGCCCAACCATGATGATGATGACAAAATTGGTCTGGAATCCTTGTCTCTCCTCATTTTCCATCAAAATCATTTCCTTCTTCACTCTCTATATTCCTTTTTATCGCTCAACCCATTTAGTTGAATGTGTTGCATTTGATTGAAGTAGAAAGAATCAATCTCCTCGCTTCTTCACCTCTATTATTCACTGGGATAAGCGTTAAGCCATTCCTCAGCAATAGCAACACGATTTTCTTATAATACCAAATTTCTTTCTTAATGCACCTTTGTTACCAGCATTAAATTGATTCGATGCGAAAACACATTCTTTAGCATTTTATTCTTCTCTTATTTCATGTACAGCCAATTCTGGTGCCATTCATTTGTGAAAATTGCAAAGAACTTTTGTTCCATTAAATGTGAGAAGATTATTTGCATTCTTTCACGGACTCTTCACAGAACAATTTCCGCATTCAATAGAATTCTTTTTATGTTTGAAAAATAATTCGAATTTCATAAATATTTTTATAAAAATTTTACCTATATATTGGAATTTCATTCACCATTTATATAAGAATTACTCGCATGGTTTCCCTTAAATGGGAAAAACTATACAATTTTCCACTCCGAAAAGAAGGAAGAAATACGTCAGACACTTTAAGTTTAATTCAATATTTCCGGTGCAGAAACTTAACATTTTGTGAATTATATTTTGATGCAAAGAAATATCTTGTCGATATCAATCCATTCAGGTATTCCTGTTTACGGATGCAAACTGCATGTGGGTAGGAGAGTCACTTACATATACCCCCCAGCATGTGATGCACTTCATATATAGCCATAAAGAAAAATTACGATCAGATAGGAAGATGAACATTAACTGCACTCCATAGTCTTTTTTAGATGTGCAACCAGATAGTGCGAAGAGGCAAATTGCGCATTCTGAACTTGTCTCGATTGCATATTTTATTGATTTTTTTATATTTGCATCCCCTAATTTATTTGACATTGCCTCCATCAATTTCAAATTATTATGAGAATTTTAGTCAATGTGCTAAATTGGAAATATTGATAAATAATATAAACAGCATCTATTATAATTATCACCCCCATATGTTGCTATTAATATCAGTCGGTGCCTTTCATTACTTTCCTCCTATTATTGCAAGAGAATCAAATATTTATGGAGGAAAGGGTATAAATGAAAGACACGACCTATTGAATATTCAGCAGGTATTAAAGGTGTGCCATTATGATCCAACTATTATCCTTAACTTCAGCATAAACATTTTCCATTACAAAATAACAATTGAAGCTCAATTTCCGTAGTTTGAAATGAAAAACAATAAATTGTACTAAAAAGGTAAGGATTAAACTTTGCGGAAGGGTGGATTTGGGGGCGGGGGGTCCTTGAAAACCCGAAGTTTCTATCTGGAACCGTCTGGCCTCTAGATCAATAACAGACGTACAAACGGACTAAAAGACAAATACGGATTGCGTTTTTGTGGGATGATCAAAAGTTTATCTAAGGATTGAAATACCTTTTCTAAAGTAGATTTGAGAATTTTTTCTAGCAAACCAATCAGCTTAGTTTTGAAAATGTGACCATTTTAACATTTTCTTTTCATGAGAAACATACCAAAGACTTAAACTATTATATAAGGAGACTATTCAATGCGTCTCAGACACTTCTATACGTAGTGAAATGATCAAAATAGAAGCCAAGTCTTTCAACTTGCAGAAGTCTTTTATGCAATTTTAATAGACTCTGCAGTATTTCTTTTAATTAATTTCCTCAACATCTTCTCATTGAGCTCTTATTCCAATATATTATGACACATGCATTCCCGTGAAAAGTCTTCAAGAGACGAGGAAGCAGTTGCTGTGAAAAAGTTGAGCAATTTCCTTTAGCGGAAATTAAAATTGAAATAATTCAAAATACAAATTTAACCATCAGGTATAAATTTTCTCAACAATTTCACAAAAAAAATTGATCCCCAAATTGTTCGTAATTGGGAAGATGGAATAAATCAAAGTTCAATAAAATAGACTTTGAGCTCACTTTAGAATAAACTCCTAATTCAGTCGTTCTCTTTCACTTGACTGGAGAAAAAAAAGTTATGCTCCCGAAAATGGGGTGTGTGAAATTGAGGGGAGAAATTTTGGATGAAATTTCGAGGGTGGATCTCATAATTTTCCTACATTCTCTCCAGGGCCACTTTCCATCAGCCCACACTCCCAAAATATAACTGTGTGTTAGGGGGTAGGGGAGAAAACTTTCCAGTGTGAGGATTAGGGACGAAGTGTTGCCAAAGAAAACACCAGAAGGAAAACATTAGGCAAATTCGTAGAGGATTTTCATGATTTGGTGGGGAACTAATCAGGCCCTTCAATGTTTCCCATGCAAAAATTATGCAATAAACAGATCCAAATCATCGGAAACATTTGAGCAATAAAGAATTTGTGTCATGTACACTGAGTCATATCGACTCTCTTAAATCAAGCGAATTTGTTGCTACATAAACGAGGGAGGAGAGGAAGGAAATTACATTTAGACATATCATGACCCTATTCCCTATACCCTCCCCCCTTCAATCAAAGTAACAAGACCCGCATAATGGGTGCGGAGCCACAAAATCTATCGGGAAAATCAAATAAGGAAGAGTGAAATTAAGAACAACGTTTTTCCTTTTCAAAAGTATCAAGCAAGGAGAGGGTCGGGAATCAAGCGATTATTTTCACTGAATAACTTATCCATTTTTCTCGTTAACCCTCTCACACCAACCCTCAAATATATTACCATCGTTTTGCCTCAACTTTTTTTTTATGGGTATAAGGAAGTTCAACGAACGGTAATGATTTCTAAATAAAGATGAGTTCCGGATGAGAAAGATGTGTACAAGAAGGATGAGAGAAGAGGTCTTATTATTTCATTAATGTCGTCTATATCTTCCTGTATTGTCTGACAATCACCGAATGTCCGTTCCATTGTGCACACAATATTCATTGGTGTAAAAAATGAAAATAAATAAAAGTTTCATAAGAACTGAACACGAAACGCTAATTAGGCGATAAAGTGGCGCAGTTGGAAAATATGCAGTGCATTATGAGATTAAATTTGTAAGTGCGAGAAACCCACAAAATTACATTTTTTCTATTTTATCATTATGGTAATAGAAAGATAAGGTTTACACAGGCTTATAAGTGAGATAAATCTTTTTATTAGAATGTTGCAATTCTGATTATTAAAATCCAGTTTAATATTATTTCAAGATTCGTTCAAAGAAACGAATTTTCTTCGTTAATTAAAATTATAAACTAGCGTTAATGTTAAAATTATGTGTCCTTAGCGTAGAAATTTTAGTAGACCTATATTTAAGACATCTTTTATTATTTGAAAGTTGAGCACTTATAATTTGCATCTACCCAACCCATATTCATTTAATGTAAGGTAAACGCAGTGCGTACCGACAGTGAAGCTCGTACCGACACATACATAGATTCGCTAAGAAAATAATACATCTGTCGGTACGAGCTTCACTGTCGATACGCACTGCGTTTACCTTAATAAGTCTAAAAGAAGGCTCATACGAGGTCCTGATGAAATATTAAAAACAGGCAGTTGGGGCCCCGCCAGAAATGGTCTAACCTATTCCGACATAGCATAATATGTATATTTTATTTATTAGTGTGTATGGAATTATAGGTACGCCATAGTTATGGGATAGAATTTTTAATAAGGATTCAAAATAGTACCGGAAAAGTTTCGATAAGGGGTAATTTTGAATTAAAACCCTGTTTGATTCAAGGGTTGGTGGGGTAGAAAGATTCCCCTATCTATAATATAAGATTACATGACATAAAACTCCGACCTACCTCACTAACAAAACCCCATAGCAATTGATCTTGATAACAAAAAGAATTTTGCATGGTTGGTACCAATTGTAGACGGTGAGGGAGGTCTAGTATAGCCTACTACCTATTACTACCAATTTAGCCGTGATGTACATATTCATTTAAGAAAGACAGACAGATAAATATTTTGGAGATGGCTAGTTTCGGACTCCTTGAGTCACACCCGATAAGAATTTTGTGCTTCAGAGTGTTCTAACCAATTTACAAAAGAATACATTTGATACCCAGTTCAAAATTTCTTTAACAACCAAGATTACAAAATGTAATGACTCTTCCTCTTTTCTTTTAATCATATAAGCCCACTTAGTCACTAATTCTTTGTAGTCGTTCAACCCGTTCTACTTTAATATTTTTCAATGATTTTAATCAGTTCCATTTACCTCCAAAAATTCATCTTGAACAATCAACTCTCAATTATTATAAGTTACATAATAACTTTATCGTTTTTACATTAAACTCACTTAACGATAAATCTATATAAGAGAGACGCACGCTGAATAGATAAACGTCCCAAAGACTCGTTCCTCAAGGACGGACACTTTCGCCTTGTTTTTTTGCCATTTAAAGACGCATATTTGTGGTCTAGTTTTTGATAAAATCAGGGTCGTGGAAGACACTAAAATACACCTCTATAGAAAACTTTTTACTGGGAGTCTCCCAGGTCATCAGCATCTAACATCGTAAACATGGTAGGTAATCCGATATAATGTGGGAGAGAATATTATAATGAGGCTACCACCGGGCAGGTGGGTCGGGGAGGTTGGGAAATTCTAAAGGATGGAAAATCCGTATTGAATGCAAGATCAATTTACATAACATTTCCAAAAATTGTGCCGCCACTATGAGAACATATTAAATTAATTATGAGATTTGTCGCTGCTAGCGTCTCTCTTTCAATGCATTTGCCCTGCAGCATCTCATTTCTGACGCTTCGCGTGCCTCTGGATCCCAGGAATCCTGAGCTCTGATGTGGGATTGGGTGGTTGGGCAGTGAATGAGCTTTTTCGAGTGGGTGAATTTCTAGGGAAAATGAGCGATTGTGCGGAGGTGTGGACGCCCACCCCAAAGGGTGTGGGTATTATCGTTCTAAAGCTATTTACCTCAACGTATGAATCGCTGCTGGGATTAAATGCATTGCTGACTCTGTGCAGGGTGATGTTGAAGCGGGGCACCGAGTGAAGCAGTCGCACTATCATCGATGGGGGCTCCATTGCGTCACTGTATTTGGAGCTCGGACAACGGGTGCAGCCGCCCTCACTTTTACACCATCAGCCTCTCTTCCGCGGCGAAGCGAACACAAAACTTCCTGGTTTTCACGCGCGACAAAAGGGAACGTTGTCGGATACTTTGGCTAAGGGCGCCCCCACTTCCCAAAAACACTGGGTTGCCACAGATTTTTCACTATTCACAAGCCACACACACTGAGCATCAATACAGGAGCGTTTTCGATTTTATCCCTTTTGCACGTTATTCCTTCATCTGAGGGAGATCCTCTCACACCCAGTCACCATTTATCCCTTTTTTTCCTCACTCTTGCACCTTTGATTTCCGTGTGAGATATATCGTGGGAGCTGCTAAATTGTGCACCACGCTCACTAATTAGCACACTTGACTCACTTTTCACCGCAATTTTGATAAGAGATCCGCCGAATTTTGAGGTAAAATCACTCTTTTTCCCAGACCTATCATCGCGGAAGAGACCCGAGAACTGAAAAACAAAATGACGGCACCGTGAAGCATATGCATCTCCAGACTCAACCCACCACTTTTGCTATTTTTTGAGCAAACATGGCGGCGTGCTCAGTGGTGAGTTTTGTCTTTGTTTTTGTTTGCGGGTGACGCAGATGACACCGGCAATTCTTATCCTTCTGCGTGTAAATGTAACTTATCATCAACTTATGTGGGTGGGGGGAGACGGAGTCAAGCTTCCGGATCATATTGGGTGTTTTGGGTAGTCTCACAGGTAACTGGGATTCAATGAGGGTAAATCTACGCACGTCACTTTCACGCTCAGACGGGAAACTTGTCCTCCAGTCACAAATGGATCTCTGATTCCGCAAGCCACGGAGGCTACATACCTGGGTTTGCGCCTTGACCGCCGTCTGACCTGGCGCCCGCACATATGGGTAAAAGGAAAACAACTTAGCATGAAATTACGCAAGATGTACTGGATGATGGGGCCCAGATCGGCATTGTCCCAGGAAAACAAAGTCCTCCTATATAAAGCAATCCTGAAACCAGTGTGGACGTATGGCATCCAGCTAAGGGGAACGGCATCAGATTCCAACATCGAGATTCTCTAGAGATTCCCAAACAAGATCCTGCGAATTATTATCCTACGGGTGCCCCGTGGTACGTGCCAAATCAAGTAATTTCTAATGACTTGCAGATCCCATCGATTAGAGAGGAGATCTCCAAATTCAGCAGAAGCTACTTTGAACAGGCTTCTGAATCACCCCAACGTTCTTGCTGAAGGACTGTCACTCCCCCCATCTGAGCCTAAAAGACTTCCTAAACGGCTAATTCAATTAATCTAATATTCCAAACATTTCTTAGCATTTCTTTCCCATCATTTGGGACTTTGTTGAGTATAAAAATACAAATTTCTTTATTATTTCCACAGCTAATCCTCATCGACGACACGATTGCCATTCTTCATCCTCCAGTGTGCTATATAATCTCAGGGTAAGCACTTCCGATCACATTCTTCCCTCGATATCTGAACGTAAAGGTTTTAATCTTGAACCTCTGTCCATGTCCCGACAGGACACAGTCTGTGTCCGGGAAAATAGAAAAACAGAGAGTATAGAGAGCCATCTCCAGTTCAGGTGAAGTTCCCACAAACAGGCTGTTCACTGGTTTGTTGATGTTATCATAGCTGAAGCGAATCTTTGCAATAGAGCCACTCTGAAAAACACAAAGCGTTAGGAAGTTACCCAGGAAGCCTTTCAATTTTAACTCACTGTGCCCAAATCCTGCTTCCTGATGTATCCCTTGAAGTCCAGATGGCCAGATTTCTCCACCTCGTGCATGTAGATCCAATTGTGAAGACCAATGACGCTGTTGTTCTTGAGTTCCGCCAAGAACACATGCTCAAATCCTGAACTTCCAATTCTGCCCTGTCCACGGGAGTACATGCTGAACCAGGTGGTCTTGAGGAGCTCCTTGTGGGTCGCCGGATCTGCTGTAACTTTATCTTTACGCTGCAGGAACAGCATGGTAGCTCTCATTGGCCCTGTCCCAAGAACAGCATCCAGGAAGTCATTCTCCTCTCGCTTCTCTATCGCCGTGGCGTGCTCATTGACGCTGGTGTCGATCTCATAGTTGTTGAACAGAAGCTTCATCTTCTCGACTGTGGGAATGGCATTCAGGGAGGCCTCGTTGGTGATTTCGAGGAAGGGATTAGGAGCGTCGTCCTGAGTTGAGTAGGAGACAGTCTTACTGGCATAGTTGGGGGTGACATAGCGAGCAGCATTGTTGGCGTCCTTGGTGAAGAGCGTCTCTGAGAGCGCCAGAACCTCAGACTCAATGCTTCCATCGACTATGGGGGTTGTTGAGGTGACTTTGGTTGTGAAGATGGGAACAGGTGGTTGTGGAGTTTGTCGCGGCATAAACTGGACTGAGGGAACCGTTGAAGGTGGGTTCTTCCAGGCAGATGGAGGGGTTGATTGGGTCGGTTGACTGGGAACAGAGCCTCTACTTGGTAAAGCTGGGAATTCTTCCTTCTTCTGTGTCGTTCTCCCTGTTGTCGTGGTTGTAGGTGATGTTGTTCTGGGAGCCGCTGTAGTACTTTGGGTTGTTGATGTCTTTTGCGTTGTGGTGCTGGTTGATGAAATTGGCGCCTCTGTGGTTGATTTAGATCCCCCTGAGAAGAAATTTCCAATTCTGCCGAAGAAGGAAGGCTTTTTCGTCGTTACATCAGGTTCAGGCGCCAATGTGGTGGTTGTTGAAGTTGTTGAGAGTCTCGGTTGATAACCATCCGGATAAGAGAGTTGCATCAAATTTTGTTCCCCATCTAAGCAAAGAGTCAGAAAAATATCGCAATTTTCCTTCAATTATCTCCTTCAAATTCTCACTGATAGTATTTCATAGGTCATGGATCAACATTGATTCGTATTAATTGGAGTAACTCCAATACTCAGCGTCACGGTCGTCATTCGCATTGAGTTTTTGCGAGTAATTTCTTTAAAAAGTCACTCTTACCTGTAGTTTGTGGGCCCAAACTGATTGCCAATAATACCACAAGAGACACAAAAAGTTTGAGCATTTTGGAGTTTTTTTTTCCTCTTGTGCAAATACGGAGAAACACGTCACACTTTACTTGCCTGTGAGACAGTTGATGAGAAACTGATTCGGAGAGCCACGAAAAGGTCACGTTCCGCCTGCGACAGCTCTGAGAAATGATCGGGAGAGTGAAGAGAAACGGCACGAAGGCTGTATTTGTTAGCATGAATTAAATAGCAAAGAGTGAAAGAAAAATCTGAGAAATTTTGTCGTAAAATCTCTGTTACGGTTGGCAAATTGTGAGCCAATAATTTGAAATGTTAGCTTTCCCTCCAAAAGTAGAAACTCACCACAAAGTGCTATAATTTACGCTGGAGTCCATAAAAGTGCCATAAGATTAATTCAAGTTTAACGTTGAATGTGGAGTTTATTTAGACTTTGTAAAAATAAATGAAAACAAAGATTATTTATCGAATTTGGCAAAAATATGAAAATTGAAACACTTATTACATATCATCGTTTATTTTTACTTTATTTTCTTGTCATAATTAATATTTTTACAATATCATCGAACAATTATTTCTGAGTTTTTTCTTTTTATGTATAATGATATTATCTTAACTTATCAATAATTATACAAATTTCTCAAATTCTCTTTTTCTTTTTTTTTAATTTTAAAACAAAACTGAATATTTTAATTTTTGGTAGTAAAGTTCATCTCTTTCCTCCATCTTCAATAACGATTATACAATTTTCATAATTCTTAATCTTTGCATTTTTTCTCTCTATTGACACAATCCATTCTATTTTTTTTATCTTTACATGTAAGTTCCTCAAAACGTTCTGCATTCTTCTAAAAGGGTTTATTTTATACCAGTAGTTCATGCCTTCTAATTGATTGAATGTTTAATAGACGACAAAATTTTGGTCCGTGTAATTCTGCACATGAAATTTATGAGCTAGCTAAGAATGATGTGATCGACCTTTTAATTTGGGTAATTGATCCTATTCTGAATTTGACACACATTCGGACATTTAATTGATTTCTTTTATAAACAACTTTATTTCCTCTAATTTCCTTTTTTTCCTTTTTAATATATGTTTTATCTTTTTCTCTTCATGTCACCTATTTTTTTTAAATCTATATTTTTTCACAAATTTATTTACTATTTTTTCTCTTTTTTTTTTCTTGTTTAGATAATTATATATTTCCTTTTCTCCTCCATGAAAGACTTCATAAAAGTGACATTAGGAAGGATAGAAAAATACTTTTGTAAATTGTTCCTTTTCATTTTTTCAACTCTTTTACAAATATGTTAAATTCTTTCACGGTTGAGAGTAAAGCAATGGTCACTTCAATAAAATATATGAAATTTCATCTTTGTATATTTTATTAAATTAACTCTTGTGTTTCATTTTGTACGAGATTTCTTTATTTTCTCATTTTTTTTTGCTTTTACTTTAAATTCTTCCATCCAGATGGACTTTTTTTCACTTTCAATTTTTCAACGATCCCTTCATAAGATACATATTTCAATTGCATAGTCTCAATATATAGTTTAGGTGGGAAGGCCAGAGATTGAATTATTTTCTTTAAAGATTGATTCCATTGAAAAATTGCAGTCGTCAGAAAGTTTAGTGTGGAAAATAGATTTGTAAAATGTTTCTGAGAAGAGTTTCAGAAAGAGAGAAAAACAAGACAATAAAATAGTTGGTCTCAAAAAGGATATTTCTGTTTTCAATGTGATATTATTACGTTTATTTACACATTAATGATTTTTCTTTACACAAATATTTTCTATCTCCTATTTTTTCTTCTTCTTTCTTTAATGTTAGGCTGTAATGCCTCTGTAAGGGGATTGTTTCTTCTCTTTTTTTCCTATTTTTTCTCTTTTAATGTTTACGGGAAGCTGATAAAATGTTTGGTTTGCCTAAGACATGGACACAAAAACCGCACCTGTCACTCCTTTCTCCGCTCTAAAATTGCATTAAGAAAAGATTTCAATTGATAATACCAACTCTTTCAGTCTTTTTCTACAAGTAATCTTGATAAATTTGGTTTTCTAATTCTGCTTACATCTCTCCTCTCTTCTTAGTTTAACTTTCACTGCTTAGAAGTCTACAAATTTTATTCTATTTATAACTTTTTATTTTTAAATAATTTAGGAGCAAACGCAAAAATGTTAGATTTTTCAAAAATAAATGCATTTTAAATAGATTTTACATGAGAATAGTTTCTTGTAAGTGAGAATGAGACCTCTCTCTTGCATAGAATCTTTCGAATTTAAAATTAAAATAAATATAATTTAAAAAATGAAGATAAAGTTACGAATCTTTTATGACGTTCAATAATTAGGGTGGTTGAAAATTTTAATAAAAAAAAACTCTTAAACCATCTCAATATATTCTCAATATCACAAAAATATATTTAATTTTCATTTTATCTCTCTCGATTAACAAATTCTTGTGTAAGATTCTATGCAGAAAGAAGTGTAGAGATTTGGAAGACTAATCAGAACAATTGTAATTTAGGAAGAAATTAAACGAAATAGGGGGAGGCGCCCCAGTTTGGTACAGCTGCTAGTTTGGTACAACTCAACTTTTCATGCATTTTTCTTGAACGGAGGCTTACTATTTTTTCAGAGAATATAGAGCTTAAGGCATATTATCATGATATAATAGAGTGGACCAGCTCCGTTCAAGAAAAATGCATGAAAAGTTGAGTTGTACCAAACTAGCAGCTGTACCAAACTGGGGCGCCTCCCC